>SJYC01022100.1:0-36648 GCA_006408675.1 Madoqua kirkii | reverse complement strand
AGTCTTCTCCTGTGTTGTTGGAAGAGGGTGTTTACTACGACCAGTGTGTTCTCTTGGTGAAACTGCTTCATTCTATAATCCAAGGCCAAATTTGGCTGTAACTCCAGATGTTTCTTGACTTCCTACTTTTGCATTTCAGTTACCTATAATGAAAGGACATCTTTTGGGGGTGTTAGTTCTAGAAAGTCTTGTATGTCTTCATCAACAGTTCAAATTCAGCTTCTTTAGCATTACTGGTCAGGGAATAGACTTGGACTACCATCTTATTGAATTGAGATTACATCCAAGTACTGCATTTCAGACTCTTGTTGACTATGATTTTGTTGACTACTCTATTTCTTCTTAAAAAAAAAAAGTCTACTTCTGCGCTATTGACTACTTTAAAGACTTTGACTATGTAAATCACAACAAACTGTGGAAAATTCTTAAGGAGATGGGAATGCCAGACCTCTTTACCTGCTTTCTGAGAAACCTGTATGCAGATCAGGAAGCAACAATTAGAACTGGATATGGAACAATGGAGTGGTACCAATTTGGGAAAGGAGTATTTCAAGGCTGTATATTGTTACCCTGCCTATATAACTTACATACAGAGTACATCATGCAAATGCAGGCTGGATGAAGCCTAAACTGGAATCAAGATTGCTGGGAGGAACATAAATAACCTTGGATATGCAGATGATACCATTTGAATCACAGAAATAGAAGAGGAACTAAAGAGCCTCTTAATGAAAGTGAAAGAGGAGAGTGATAAAGCTGTCTTAAAATACAACATTCAGAAAACTAAGATCTCACAATACAGTCCCATCACTTCATGGTAAATAGATGGGGAAACAATGAAGCAGTGAGAGATTGCATTTTCTTGGGCTCCAAAATCACTGCAGTTGGTGCCTGTAGCCATTAAATTAAAAGATGCTTCCTCCTTGGAAGAAAAGCTATGACCAACCTAGACAGCGTATTAAAAAGCAGAGACACTACTTTTCCAACAAAGGTCCATTGAGTCAAACCTATGGTTTTTCCAGTAATCATGACTGGATGTGAGATTTGGAGTATAAATAAATCTGAGCACTGAAGAATTAATGCTTTTGAGCTGTGGTGTTGGAGAAGACTCTTGAGAGTCCCTTGGATTGCAAGCAGATCCAAACAACAAACTCCAAAGGAAGTCAGTCTTTAGTGTTCATTGGAAAGACTGATGCTGAAGCTGAAACTCTAATACTCTGTCCACCTGATACAAAGATCTGGTTCATTAGACAAGCCCCTGATGCTGCAAAAGACTGACAATAGCTATTTCCATACAATGATCCATCTTATTATAGATGCTTTTGAACTATGAATTGGCAGTGAAAGATTGATGTTGTTGAGCTCTGGTGTTGGAGAAGACTCTTGAGATTCCCTTGGACTGCAAGGAGATCAAACCAGTCAATCCTAAAGGAAATCAGTCCTGAATATTCATTAGAACAACTGATGCTGAACCTGAAGCTCCAGTACTTTGGCCACCTGATGAGAAGAACTGACTTACTGGAAAAGAACTTGATACTGGGAAAGACTGAAGGCAGGAGAAGGGGACAAAAGAGGATAAGATGGTTGGATGGTATCACTTAATGGATGTGAGTCTGAGCAAGCTCTGGAAGACGGTGAAGGACAGGGAAGCCTGCTGTGCTGCAGACCATGGTGTTGCAGGGAGTCCAACACAACTTAGAGACTGAATAACAACAACGATCAATCCCACTGGCTCCAAAATCATTATCAAGTGTTTGGGGCATCAATAGAAGTTATCAAAATCTAAACTATTCATATTATGGAAATTTTCTACCTATTTTGTTCCTTTATTTAGAATCTTGCAGAAGCTCTAAAGACTAATGAAGGAAGTTTCATACAAAAATCACAAGCTTCTTATTTGGGGATGATTAAAAATAAGACCTATGAAATATTTATTTTCCCTTCTAGATAATGACATTAAGTAAAACCTGCTTCTTTGCAACTGATGCTGTGATATTACAGTGGAAGTTTAAACACTGCAAGAGTAACTATACAAAAAGTTCCCAGTTTAAACATTCCAAGACTACAGTTATGAAAATGAAAAAACTCTCATGTGCTAAACAGTAGGTCATATTAATGTTGTCCTGAATATCGCATAGAAGTGAAAAAAATAAAAGATTGAGGGCAGGAGGAGAAGGGGTTGACAGAGGATGAGATGGTTGGATGGCATCATTGACTCAATGGACATAAGGTTGGTCAAGCTCCAGGAGTTGGTGAAGGACAGGGAAGCCTGGTGTGCTGCAGTCCATGGGGTTGCAACTAAAATATGGGACCGTGACATTCTAAATATTTTAAATGAAAGGAGTTTGTAAAGTAGCATAAAGGGGATGGTAATTCTGACTTCTCTGCTCTTCTTCCATGAAACAGGTTATAGAACCATCCAGAGGGAATTGCCCTCCTCTTGGAGGAAAGGAGCATCCTTATATCCAAAGATAAGAGATGTCCAAAAGATTCTGAACAAGCAGGCCTTCCTAAGTTTGCCCCAGTTTATAACACTTACATGTACTCCTGGATCTATCATATGTCTTTACACCTGTCACTCTTCAGCAAATCTAAATAAAGGGGATGGTAATTCTGACTTCCTGCTCTTCTTCCATGAAACAGGTTATAGAACCATCCAGAGGGAATTGCCCTCCTCTTGGAGGAAAGGAGCATCCTTATATCCAAAGATAAGAGATGTCCAAAAGATTCTGAACAAGCAGGCCTTCCTAAGTTTGCCCCAGTTTATAACACTTACATGTACTCCTGGATCTATCATATGTCTTTACACCTGTCACTCTTCAGCAAATCTAGCATAAAATACTGATCAGCTATTTCTTTAGGTCTTGTTTTTTTCCTATGCAGGTTCTTGTGTCATGTAAAACTTGCATTAAACAAATTTGTATGCTTTTCTCCTGTTAATCTGTCTCTGTCACTTTAATTTTCAGATCTAGCCAGGGACTCTAAGCGGGTCAAAGAAAATGCTTTCCTCTCCTACTTTAGTAAACCAAATATTGAACTGTTGTTTCTAATTGGCAAATCTCACTTATCATGATTAAGATTAAGAAGAGGTGATAAGAATACATAGAAGACTACAAGCTTGGCATTCTGGAGTCTGAAGTCGGTGGGCCTTAGGAAACATTACTACAAATGAAGCTAGTGGAGGTGATAGCATTCCAGGTGAACTATTTAAAATCCTAAAAGATGATGCTATTAGAATCCTGCACTCAGTGTATCAGCAAATTTGGAAAACTCAGCAGTGGCAAAAAGACTGGCAAAGTCAGTTTTCAGTCCAGTCTCAAAGAAGAGCGATGCCAAAAATGTTCAAACTACCGTATAATTGTGCTCATTTCACATGCTAGCAAGGTTATGCTCCCAAATCCTTCAAGCTATGCTCAGCAGTACAGGAACTGAGGACTTCTAAATTTATAAGCTGGGTTTAGAAATGGCAGAGGAATCAAATATCAAATTCCCTACATTGGTTGGATCATGGAAAAAGCAAGGGCATTTCAGAAAAACATGTACTTCTGCTTCAGTGACTACACTAAAGTCTTTGCAGGAGAAATTCAATAACCTCAGATATGCAGATGACACCACCCTTATGACAAAAAGTGAAGAAGAACTAAAGAGCTTCTTGATGAAAGTGAAAGAGGAGAGTAAAAAAGTTGGTAAAACTCAACATTCAGAAAACTAAGATCATGTCATCTGGTCCCATCACTTAATGGCAAATAGATAGAGAAACAATGGAAACACTTACAGATTTTATTTTGGGGGCTCCGAAATTCACAGATGGTGACTACAGCCATGAAATTAAAAGATGCTTGTTCCTTAGAAGAAAAGCTATAACCAACCTAGACAGCATATTAAAAAGCAAAGACATTACTTTGCCAACAAAGGTCTGTCTAGTCAAAGCGGTGGTTTTTCCAGTAGTCATGTGTGGGTGTGAGAGTTGGACTATAAAGAAAGCCGAGGGCTGAAGAATTGATGCTTTTGAACTGTGGTGTTCGAGAAGACTCTTGAGAGTCTCTTAGACTGCAAGGCAATCAAATCAGCAAATCCTAAAGAAATCAGTCCTGAATATTCACTGGAAGGACTGATGCTGAAGCTGAAACTTAATACTTTGGCCACTTGACGTGAAGAAGTGACTCATTGGAAAAGACCCTGATACTAGGAAAGATTGAAGGCAGGAGGAGAAGGGGATGACAGAGGATGAGATGGTTGGATGGCATCACCAACTCAATGGACATGAATTTGAGCAAGCTCCGGGATTTGGTGATGGACAGGGAGAGCTGGTGTGCTGTAGTCCATGAGGTAGCAAAGGGTAGGACACAACTGAACAACTGAACTGAACTGAACTGAAAGCCATTATGTGGAACACAACACATGGTGGAAAATTCTTAAAGAGACAGGAGTATCAGACTACCCTACCTGTCTCTTGAGAAACCTGTATGTGAGTCATGAAGCAACTGTTAGAACTGGGCATGGAACAGCTTACTGGTTCAAAATCAGGAGCGTAGTACGACAAGCCTGTATAATGTCACCCTGCTTATTTAACTTACATGCAGACTATATCAAGTGAACTGCCAGGCTGGATGAGTCACAAGCTGGAATCTAGACTGATGGGAGAAATATCAACAAGTTCATGTATGTAGATGATATCACTCAAATGGTAGAAAATGAGGAGAAGCTAAAAAGCCTCTTGATGAAGGTAAAAGAGAGGAGTGAAAAGGCTGGCTTGAACTCAACATTCAAAAAGCTAAGATAATGACACCCAGTTCCATCACTTCATGGCAAATTGAAGGGGAAACAGTAGAAGCAGTGACAGATTTATTTTCTTGAGCTCCAAAATCATTGTAGACTATACCCATGAAATTAAATGGTTATGGTCCTCGGAAGGAAAGCTATGACAAACCTGTGTGTATGCTAAGTCACTTTAGTCATATCTGACTCTTTGCAACCTTGGACCATAGCCCACCAGGCTCCTATGTCCATGGAATTCTCTAGGCAAGAATACTGGAGTGGGATGCCATGCTCTCTCTCCTACAGGGGATCTTCCTGACCCAGGGAGCAAACCTATGTGTCTTGTGTCTCCTGCATTGGGAAACGGGTTATTTACCACTAGTGACACCTAAGAAGCCCCAGGCCTAAACAGCATATTAAAAAGTAGAGACTTCACTTTGCTGACTAAAGTTTGTATAGTCAAAGCTATGGTTTTTCCAGTAGTCATGTACAGATGTGAGTTGGACTATAAAGAAGGCTGAGTGCCAAAGAATTGATCCTTCGAGTTGTGGTGCTGGAGAAGCCTCTTGCAAGTCCCCTGGACTGCAAGGAGATCAAACCAGTCAGTCGTAAAGGAAATCAATCCTGACTATTCACTGGAAGGACTCATGCTGAGGCTAAAGCTTCAGTACTTTGGCCACTTCATGCGAAGAGACAAAACACTGGAAAAGACCTTGACTCTGGGAAAGACTGAAGGCAAAAGGAGAACGGTGCAGCAGAGGATGAGACGGTTAGATCACATCACTTACTAAATGTACATGAATTTGAGGAACTCCTGAGGACTGTGGAGGACCAAGGAGCCTAACGTGCTGTAGTCCATGGGCTCTCAAAGAGTTGGGCATAAGCCAGCAACAGAACAGCAACAAAGTTATCCTGCTTGCCCTTGTTCCACACTGTTTAGTTCTTTCTCCTCTCCCCTTGGTGGTGGTGGTTTAGTTGCTAAGCTGTGTCTAACTCTTGTGAACCCATGGACTGTAGCCCCACAGGTTCTTCTGTCCATGGGATTCTCCAGGCAAGAATACTGGAGTGGGTTGCCATTCCCTTCTCCAGGGGGTCTTCCCAACCCAGGAATCAAACCCGAGTCTCCTGCCTTGCAGACAGAGTCTTTACTGGCTGAGCTACAAGGGCGAACTCTCCCCTCCTCTTACCTCTTCTTTTACTCTTTCACTGTGGTCATTTCATTAATTATTCACTTTCAAACAAAAGCAAATGGTTAACCAGAGCAAAGTAAACAAACCTACAAAAATCATGACTCAGTTTATCCAACTCAATTATAAAGATACCTAACCCAGTTCTAAAAAAAAATGAGAAAAGGATCTGAATAAATATTCTCCAAAATGAAAAACAGAGATGACCAACAAACACATGGAAAGATGCTTACCATCTCTAAGATTGGGTAAATGCAAATGAGACATCAACTCATATCTAGTATACGGTTATAAACAAAAAGACAAATAATCACAGGTGTTGCTGAGGATAGGGAGAAACTGGAATTGTAATGCTCTGCTAATGTGTGTATGTGTTAGTCATTCAGTCATGTCTGACTCTTTGTGACCCCATTGACTGCTGATAAGAAAGTAAAAAATGCAACTCTTTGTGTACACAATCTTGCGCTTCCTTAAAATTTAAACTCAGAGTTACCATATGACACTTTTCCTGGTATATAGCAGAGAGAAATAACACAGGAGAGAGGCAGCAAAGACACCACAGATGTAAATGTCAGAACTGATTAACCCCTCCTCATTTTAAGAAGGTGAACAAATCCTGAGGGATACCTAAAAGAAAACCCACATCTGGAGACATAACAGTGAAACTGCAGAACAAGCAAGACGCCATAAAAATGTTGTTTTTCAGTCACTAAGTTGTGTTCAGCTCTTTGTGACCCTGTAGACTGCAACACACCAGGCTTCCTTGTCCTTTGCTATCTCCCAAAGCTTGCTCAAACTCAGGTCCATTAGATCAATGATTCCACCCAACCATCAAATCCTCTGTCGACCCCTTCTCCTCCTGCCCTCAATCTTTCCCAGGACCATGTTTTTGCCAATGAGTTGGTTCACTGCATCAGGTGGCCAAAGCATTGGACCTTCAGCTTCAGCATCAGTTCTTCCAAGGAATATTCAGGATTGATTTCCTTTAGGATTGACTGGTTTGATGTCCTTTCTGTCCAAGGGAGTCTTCTCTATCAGCACAGTTCAAAAGCATAAATACTTCAGCGCTCAGCCTTCTTTATGGTCCAATTCTCACATCTATTCATGACTACTGGAAAAACCATAGCTTTGACTATACAGACCTTTGTTGGTACGTGATGTCACTGCTTTTTAATATGTTGCCCAGGTTTGTCATAGCTTTTCTCCTAAGGAGCAACCAGAAGAAAAGGTAACTTCAGGTAGAGCAGCTGGACTGACTGCCAACTTGTCAACAGCTTCAGTGGGTCCCAGACTGTGGGAGATCCTTGTCCCTGAGCCAAGAGGTAACCAGTGTCAACCCAGAGCCAGAGCCCAGTGAATCTTTCAGTATAAAGGATAAAATTAAGTTATTTTCATTAAAAAGAAAAGGTAAATGTTTAACAACAGATCCTAACTAGGGAAATTTGTACAGAATGTTCCAGGCAGAAGGAAAATAATTCCAAATGCAAATGAAAAATCAGAGACACATAGAGAGGCAAACTAAGAAACTAGTAAATATACAAGTGAGTTTAAATAAGCATTGATTATATTAAAATACCTATTTGTGTGGCTAAAGAAGATATAAATAAATATTGGATAATAGCTGAAATATGAATGTTTAACATTTTTATTATTTAAGACAAATATAAAGATGTTGATTAAATAAGAATTAAGTATTAGGTTAAAATTTCCAGGATAACCAAGAGATTAAAGAATATAATATGCAAATTCAAACTAACTCAACAGGGAAAAGAAAAAGAATAAACCTGGAAAAACTGAGACAAATATAGAGCAGTGAAACATGAATGATTGTAGCTAATTGCATCAACATAAATAAATTGCAAATAGTGCTACTGAATGAAAAATCAAGTTTCACAGGAATGTATACAATATGATTTCGTTTATATTCAGTGTGATTTTTTGTCAAAAGCTCCTAAAACATGTAAAATTAAACAACATATTTTTAGAGCTTTTTGGTTTGTAGTACAACTATAAAGAGAAGGATGGGAAAAATAAGCATGGAATTTATAACAGCAGTTATTGCTGGGGAAGAAAAACTGGAGATGGGATGGGATACACAGACAGCTCCCAAGTTAGGGCAAGTTGGTGGTGTTCATCTGTGTGCGTAGTCCCACAGTCGTTTCCAACTCTGACCCCCTGGACTGTAGCCTGACAGGCTCCTCTGTCCATGGAATTTTCCAGACAAATATATTGGAGTGGATTGCCACTTCCTTCTTAAAAGGATCTTCCTGACCCAGGGATTGAACCCACATCCCCTGCATCTCCTGAACTGCACGTGGATTCTTTACCACTGCACCACCTGGGAAGCCGAATTTTATTACTATTCTTTGAATATTTTATTTGTATTATAAACATTTCAGTATATATTCAAAACAAAATTAAAAGCATGTATGTGCAAGTACAAACACACACAGACACACACACTAATATGCTGTTCTGTGCCAGGTCAGATTGTTCCTGGAGAAAAATGCCTTTATTTGTAGAAACCTTAGTTTAAGAACACAATCTGAAAAAATAAAAGTCATCATGTCAGGAAGGTGTCTAGAAATCAGAGTGCACTGGAAATATCATTACATGAACTAACGGCAGATTTTCCATCAAAGAATGGAGAAGTTAAATGGCTTCAGGATGCTTTTTATAGCATTTGGGTGCTTTTTATAGTCAACTGGTTAGACGGATCCATGGACAATGTTAGTATTGATCCACGGCAATTTAAGAAGTCATATAGATTTGGGTTTTTTAAAGGGCAGACATTCTGCTCTCTATCTCAGACACGGTCCAGAGCTAAAATTTGGCAGCTCAGGAAGAGTTAAAATATTTGCATAAGGGCAGATTTAGCCTTCTTATGGAATTTTTGGTGTTAGATAACTTTTGAAACACCTTGTAGTCGTCTTTGGAGAAGGAAATGGCAATCCACTCCACAGTTCTTGCCTGGAGAAATCCGTGGACAGAGGAGACTGGCGGGCTGCAATCCACGGGGTTGCAAAGAATCAACCATGACTGAGAGACTGAGCACATAATCAACATTCAGGCTTCCCAGGTGGCACTCGGGGTAAAGAACCCGCCTGCAAATGCAGGGGATGTAAGGAATGTGGGTTTGATCCCTGGGTCAGGATGATCTCCTGGAGGCAAGCATGGCAACCCATTTCAATATTCTTGCCTGAAGAATGCCACGGACAGAGAAGTCTGGAGGGCTATAGTCCATGGGGTTGCAAAGCTTGGAAACAACTGAAGCGACTTAGCATGCATGCGTGCATAGCCAATCTTCAGATATGAAAGTTTCCCGTTGGGTCACTTTATACTTCATGGAAACATCTCTCTTGACTTACAGACTTCAGGCTTTCAGAGGCTGTCCAGAACTATGTTTTACACTTTTATGGTTATGTTTTATGCCCATATGGTCATTTTTCACATGATATTTCTACAATAGCCTGCAATTCTCTGGTTTCCTCTTTGCTAGTGGAACTCCGAATTATGGATGCTTGATGCAGAAAAAATAGCAAAAATATAGGGTTTTCTTTTTCTTACATAACCATGTCTGCAGGTTTGTAGGGCTGTTACAGCTATTTAGGGTTCTGGGTTTTAGGTTTTTCCTGCTCTGATATTTTCACACTGTGGATTTTGTCTCCATGATCACAAGATGGTTACCAGACCTCCATTTTTCATTTGAATGAGATTGGAATAACACAGAAAGGTATTCTCAGAATTCTTTATTTTTTTCATTCATGGGAAGAGGTTCTTTCTCCATAGTGTTTTCTGCTTATCAACCAGTGCTAGTTCATGATCTATCACATTTGAGACATGATTAGGAAAATAAAGTATTTTTCATACAAGTCTTACTGTGGAGGGAGGTGGAAAGAAAACACACTGCAGTGATGAGACAGTTAGAGTTTGGGTCCTTTCTCCTGCCATAAAATCTCAGACCAAAGGCAGTATTGATTCAGTCTTGAGAAACTGTTAACAGTTGACACACCCTGTTGGTTTTTACTTTATCCAGACTGGCTGATTTACTTTAAAATGTAATCTATAGTGAAGGTAAAATGTCTATGAAGAAACACTGATGAATGCAAAGAGGAAGGTGAATTTTGCAGTATTTTTAAACAAAACACTTAAATTATTTAATAAGGTCTATGGGCTTCTCTTCTGGCTCAGCTGGTAAAGAATCTGCCTGCAATGTGGGAGGCCTGAGTTTGATCCCTGCATTGGGAAAAAACCCCTGGAGAAGGGAAGGGCTACCCACTCCAGTATTCTGGCCTAGAAAATTCCATGGGCTTGCAAAGAGCAACTTTCACTTTCACATTCATGGAGCTTATTTAAGAATATATAAAATCGGACAGCTGCATTATAAGCTAGGAATACTTTAACTGAGAAACATAAAATCAATCCATCCTATTTCAGAAATGCCTTGTTTTTGTCTTAATCAATCATTCTGATGAAGGTCTCAGTTCAATGCATTTATAAATCATGATTGTACAAAGGTCACTGGATGGCTGCTCCATGCCACCACCAGTAGTAAGAAGGCCATCAATATTTTCAAAACTCAACACACTTGCAAACAAAAAAAAGAGCTTAAAAAGTTTATTCAGTCTCAATGCCAACTCAATGTGTTTATACATGTAAAGTGTTTAAAATAGTCTGTACATTTGCTAAATGTTAGCTATTGTGATTTTTCTTATGCTCATGAAGCAACAATGCTTTATCAAAAAAGGATGTGGGGAAAAAAAGGCTATTCCAAAGCCAGTCTGCTCAAGAAAATATGTCTGTTATTCATTTCATCACTATATACAAGTGGGACATTAGGTTTTTGGCAAGTTGGAGTGGGGTATATTTAAGATGATATGGATTCATACAATCCCAATTACACTTAGCAAGACATTTATGACCGATATTTATTAGCAAACTTAATCAAAGAGCACACAGTTCCCAAGCAAAAATACTACATTCATTTCCACAAAAAAAAGCAATGCTATTCCATACAGTGAGAGAAACTTATAAAAGCCTTCCTCCTTGACCATCTGACCTGTTTTCTCCACATGAAGAAATATACAAACTGCACATGAGTTTGTGGTATCATTTCACTTCCCAATTAAGACTGCCATCCTGTCCACATAAGGCATCTTTTTCTATTAGTTCACCAGAAATAAAAATATTTAGGGGAGGGAAAGAACACATGAGAATATAACAACAAAAACTAGCATTTCCAGAACAAATATCACCTGAAAAAGTGATTTGACAAAAATTCTATGTGAATAACACCTGTGAATAGCAACCCTATGTGATAGGTATTACCATAATCATGATTACTATTTTGAGATGAGTAAATTGATGCTTAGAGGGATCAAGTGACTTGTCAGAAATTATCCTGTAATTGGTGGAGGCAGAACTACCTACACGCTATGCCATGTAGCTTTAAAGTAAAATAATTTTTTGTTGTATGACAGTTCTATGAACCTGCTTTCATACTGGAGATAGATCTCTCACTAGGGATGCTGTTTATATGGACACATAATGTTCTTAGCACTATGCAAGATTCTGGAAATTCAGAGATCAGTTCAATTCAGTTGCTCAGTAGTGTTCAACTCTTTGCGACCCCATGAACCAGAGCACGCCAGGCCTCTCCATCCATCACCAACTCCAGAGTCAACCCAAACCCATGTCCATTGAGTTGGTGATGCCATCCAACCATCTTATCTTCTGTCGTCCCCTTCTCCTCCTGCCCTCAATCTTTTCCAGCATCAGGGTCTTTCCAAATGAGTCAGCTATTGCATCAAGTGGCCAAAGTATTGGAGTTTCAGCTTCAACATCAGTCCTTCCAATGAACACTCAGGACTGATCTCCTTTAGGATGGACTTGTTGGATCTCCTCGCAGTCCAAGGGACGCTCAAGAGTCTTCTCCAACACCACAGTTCAAAAGCATCAATTTTTCTGTGCTCAGCTTTCCTTATAGTCCAACTCTCACATCCATACATGACCACTGGAAAAACCATAGCCTTGACTAGACAGATCTTTGTTGGCAAAGTAATGTCTCTGTTTTTTAACATGCTGTCTAGGTAAAAAGCCTGCAATCTTGAGGTCACCCTTCTCGAGACTGGGCAAAATCAATGAACTGTAAAGATCTTATTGTAAGTCCTCTGATGTAGTCAAATATTGTGGGCAGCTATTAAAATACAGACTAATTAAAATTCAGTAAAATAAAATTTCAGTTTCCCAGTTACACTAGCCATATTTCAAACGCTCAGTACTCACACAGGGCAGTGGTCACTGCTTTGGACAATGCAGATATGGACTATTTTAACTGCTGCAGAACGTTCTATGAAAAGGCACTGCTCGAGTGCCTTGGGACTCAATGGTTGCTCTGAGCATCATCTCATCACCTGAGAGCTGGTTAATCATGAAGAATCTCAGGCCCCAAACCAAACCTACTGAATCAGAATAATTTCAAAAGGCCTCAGCAATTCCTATGAACATTCAAATCTTAAATGGGTGTTTTATAGAAAAGCTTAAATCTTTCCCCACTCAAACCAAGTAAAACATGTGAGATGGTGAGTGGGTGGAAGAAGGCAACAGTGAGGAATATTTAGAAGACTATAGAGGATTTTATATCCAGAACAAACTAGAAGGTCAATAATAACAGACTTCCCTGGTGGTCCAGTCTGGATCCTGTGAGCCGCGACAACTGAGCCCACACACCACAACTACTGAAGCCCATATGCCTAAAGCCCGTGCTCTGCAGCAAGAGAGGCCACCACAGTGAGAAACCTGAGCACCTCAGTTGGAGAGCAGCCCCCTCTCACTGCAACTGGAGGGGCCCGTGCTCAGCAGTGAAGATCCAGCTCAGCTAAATAAATAAATAAAAATTTTAAAAGGTTAATAATAAAAACAATGGTCATCAAATATGGATAACCTAAATATCAAGCAGCAGCAGACACTTTGCTCATGTTAAAAGCAATCACTTCTTGTGGACAGAATTTTGAACTGTGTTTGGTGCAGATAGTACATCCACCTTGTGTTCTGATAAATGTTTGAGAAGATGGAATGTTTTCAATGAAACTTGAGCAAGCAGAACAATCTCCAGGGGGCGTTCACAGGGCTCCGAGTAGGGTGTACTGGAGATAGATGCACTGAGGGTCAGCAAGCATGTATCTAAAAATTATGCTTGAAGCCATGAGTAAGAAGAGGATAACTTCCCAGCTCTGAGGGAAGGCCAGGAAAGTAGTTGTGGGGCCCCTTCTGATTGCTCTTGGGTGATGTCAACATGTGACTATAGCCAAGAAGTCTAGAAAATGCTGTGAATGCTGTGATTAAGAAGGATGTACTGGAAATCAGAACCCACCATGATAACTTCTCTGCTATTGCCTCATTCTAATCTTGAGTATGGAAGAAAATCTCTACCACTTTTCTGTTAACAAAGAAGATCTGCACAAATATTTTCTATCCTTAGAGACCAAACTGGCTTAGCAACACAATACATTAGTTCACAAACATCTTCTAAACTAAGAATTACCAATGCAATTGGCATAATATGAATGTAGTTCAGTTGTCTGATATTTGCATTCATTAAACTTGGGGAAGATATTACATAGTAAGTTGATTACACATCTTTCACTAATTCTAGGAAATCCTATTGGTGAATGTACTCTCATTCATCACTCCAAGGTAATTTTTAGAAACCCTGATTAAGAGTTGTACCATTCAAAGCAGTGGCTTGTGAAATAACCTTGAATATAGTGGGGGCATGTAGAAACATTGTGATGTCCAGGGAAGATCATGACATGCAGTGGTCTCAATGATCTGAGGTCATCTGAGGTTCCTGGAACAATCTCAATAGACAATTACCATGGTCACATTTTTCATGAGCATCATGGTAGCCACATTAAAAATGTTAAACAATATCACACACCTATTTCATAAAAGCATACTTAACTATCATTCTCTTAATACTTGAACCTTATACTATATAAGAGCATTTATTAGTGACCCTAAATCAAGTCTGCACACAAAATTCAAGTGACCAGAACCTGGTAACAACAATAAAAGCAGTTGTAACACATAACAGACTAGAGTCTTAAGCATCACATTACAAAGGACCAAACCACAAAAGTAAATCAGTACTCAATGTCCATAATTTACTACATAACAATTCTCTAGGAACTATATTAATCCCTGTCCAAAGAATATGATTGAAAAGCAAAGGATGACTTCCAGACTGATGCACATTCAGATCCAATACAACTACTATGCAAATACTTTATGATAAAATTAACTTGCTTAGCCAAAACTTTTTCTTGGAGATAAGTAGACAGATTTCCATGATTTAGCTGCATAAGGGGTTTATTGGTTCACACTGTAGCCCATTGTTTTCCTACAAAGATGGATATGAATAAATACCACTGTCACCTCCTTCCCTTCAAACCAATCACATTCCTCAGAGATACTGCTACACTTAGCTTTGAAGCTGAAGCTGAAGCTCCAATACTTTGGCCACCTGAGGCCAAGAGCTGACTGTTGGAAAAGACCCTTATGCTGGAAAAAATTGAGGGCAAGAGAAGAAGAGGGTGACAGAAGATGAGAAGGTTGGGTGACATCACTGATTTGATGGACGTGAGTTTAAGCAAACTCATGGAAATAGTGAAGGACTATCTCTATATGGTTTGCTGCAATTCAGGGAGTCAAAAAGAGACATGACTTAGCGACTGAAAAACAACAACAACATCAATGTAGCCTTATACCTCCATGTAAAATCTTTACAAGCAATTTACATTTTATCCTACATTGACTTTTAATTCTGTTGAAATAGAATCTAAACATTTCATAGAGTAGACACTATGTTATTAGAATATTTGGTAAAGTGTCAAGCTTTATACAAACATTTCATGCAACAGAGTGATCTTTCTAGAGTGGATGGCACATTATTATCACTGTTTTTAAGTAAGAAAAGTTATTTTTGAAGGTCAGATTCTTTATCTTAAAGGAAGAAGTTACATAAGAATAGAGAACTACAATCTTACACATCTTTCATCTCAGGTAGGTGACGTCAGTGAGGTCATCACTGACCAAACGGGACAAGTGGCAGGAATGGACTGTGGAACGCAAGTTCCCATTTCATCTGAGAATGGTGGGGTCGCCTAGTGCTTAAGGCTAAAAGTTTTGGACATTTCTTTGGACAAGGAAATCTCTTTCCCCTTGGAATCAGCATGTCCAGACCTATGTGGAGGTTCCCTTTTTATACATTAAGCAAATGACTTTTAATTGTTGACAGATAAAGAAGCTGGAACATTGGAATTTATCATTAAGTTGGAAGTGGAGGGATTGAACACTTAATGAGCTAAAATGTTCATCTGCTCATTCAACAGATATTGATTGACCAGAGAAATTGAATATACAAACAGGCAACAGCCAGACCATATATGACAAGACAACTCTGACCACGACCTCTGTGGTGACCAGATCATGAAGCAAACCCAAAAGCTCTGCAACAACTGGCTACAGTCATTATTTGGCCAATGACTTTCATCTTTCCTACTTACGTGCCCCCTCATCCTTCCAACTCAGGACCAACCAGAGGAAGCCAAGTGTGCTTCCTCAAGCACATCAGGTGCCCACTTCTAGTCAGCTGAACTCCAGCTTCCCCATGCCCAGATCCTTCCAGAAAACCCTACCTGAAAACGTCTTTGTTTTACTGTAAAGGCTTCCTATTCTGCCTGCCTTGGAGTCTCTGCCAAATACAAGTAATTGTTGCTGACGCCCTCTCCAGGTCTAAATGAATAGTTTTGTTAATACACATCTGCATCGTCTTCGTTTATTCCCACAGACACATTTTTAAAACAACTTTAAAAAGTGATCCTGAAAGTGAATGAAGAGAGTGATTTTACAAAGAGGGAGGGCTCAGAGTAACACATATGATGGCCTGCTAAGGACAGTACTGATAGCTGAGTGTATCTGGAGAGGAAAGAGCTGTGTAGGGGTGTGTGTGTGTGTGTGTGTGTGTGTTCTTGAGAGTATAAGCATGAGATGACTTTGAACAAAGCAGCCAGGAAGATCATGAAGGACTTTAATGACAAACTTGCAAGTCTATATACATTAATCCTCTAATTATAAGAACAGTGAAAACATTTAAATAGGAACTAATGGGATTTCATTTGAATTTATAAAATGTTACTGTAGCAACAGGATTGAGGATTGGTAGGGAATCCATGAGGTGAGTATGCCTAGGAAATCATCACTGTGGTCCAGACGACAGATGCTAAAGACCTAAACATTGGCAGTAGTGATAGAAAGGACACTTACATTACAGACAAACAACTGCCACGGTGCAGAGTGAACCAGAGAAAACCAAGAATTACTCCAGGTTTCTAGGCCACATGCTCATGGAGAATAAAAACGTACGAAGTAAATCCCAACAATAACTATGAACATCTGCTAAGTGGTAGAGGTGGGGCACAAGGCCAAGATGATGGAAGCCTGGAAAGCTCACATCACCCCTGAACATGCTACATCCCAGGTAGACTTAGATGCCGAATGACAATGGACAGTGCTCTGCACTTCAACTCTCTCTCTTTGCTGGTGGAGGTGATATATACAGAAACACATGTGCTTTATAAGAGAATAATTGGTTAAGAAATCTAATGACCTCTACCAAGTCCAAGGAAGATAATTCTGGATAAAATGCACCATATATAAAGATAGTAAGATGTTTTTCTTTCCCTTCTATGCATGTTAATTCTTTTCTTTCATATTAGAATTTATTTAATTTTCCCTGGTGAAGTACATGTTTTTAAAAGCAGAAAACCTTTTCCTTAACTGCTATTTCAAAGGGGGTGATCAGGTAGAAAGAAAATCACAGTGTCTTGTGAAGATAAGGCACTGGGACCAAACTAACAACACTGTCACTTATCAGAAAGAAGCAAAAAATTTACCTCAAATCTTTTGCTCAAAAAGCACGGCAAAGACAGGAATCTACTTAACACTGTGAATAAGCATATTAGCCATTTTTATCTCATGCCTATGTCATTTCACTTGTAAAGAACTTTTGCTGCCCCAGGGGTGCAGGTTATTCTATAAGAAACTAAGTAAAGGCAGATACTAAAAGTTTTTGTTTTATGGATTTGGGGGGGGATCCCATGTTTCAAAGGAGAAGGATAGTATAGTAAGACATAGAGCAAAATCTTTCTTGTAAACAAGTCTTAATAAGCTAAGATTATGAGATAAATTCTTAATACTTTCCTCTTGCCCACTTTTAAACCTAATCGTTCATTCCTTCTGCATCAATTGTGAAAGCAAGATCAGAGTCATTGATTAAACTATAATATGTATTCCTCTAATTTACCATGCAATTTTGATTTTGATGTAAGAAGCCTTGATTTTGATGTGCACATCATTTTGATTACTGTCCTGTCTTGATTACAATCCTTGAACACAGATGAGAATTAATACTCAGCACAAGGATGAGCACTTATGAAGGAAACAGGCAATCTGCATAAGCATCCATCTGCCTGACGGTGGTGAGTGGGGGCTGCCCAAGGACAAAGACCATGCACAGCCCCTTCCCTCACCGCTTGCTGCCCACCACAAACCACAGAGCCACAGGACCAAGAGTTACAGGTCTGAGATAATTCCAGCCAGAGTGCAGTCAGAGTTGGACACTGCAGGCTTAGAAATATTTATTCTCTTTGGTTTTTTCTGCCTCTTCATCTTTGTATGGAAACAAATGCTTCTCTTCCAGGGTTCACTGAACTGTGTTAACAGCACTTCCCACTGTAGAAGCTGGCTCTGTTCTGGCACATAAGCCATTATTTGTTTTAGCTCAGACTCTCTTCTGTAATATTCCTGAAATACATCACCTATATGTTAATTCATCTCACATCTTCAGCATGCCAACATGTGCTTAGCACTTTTGAGAAACACCATAAATGTTCGGAAATTGAACTTCAGTTTCCAAATGAGAATCTTGATACTTGCCCAAGATAATTAACTAATAGCAGAGCTGGGGTATGAATCTAATTCCTCTCCCTAAAACTTCAATGTTTTTCCAATAGGCTATATTTCATCTTTTAAAGTCATTTCAGCATATTTTCTCACAGGGCTAACAAATTCCCAGGAGGGCCCTACTCACCTTTTACCTTGAACTTCTGGCTCTAGCAAAGAAGGTTAAGAGTTCAGTGAAAATTATCTTCAGAAAAGAAAACTTAAAAAGAATAATCTCTTTCTACCAGAGAATATTTATTTCCTAGCAAAGGCATAAGAAAAGTGATTTAAAGTTAAATGGAATTATGTCTTACAAATTAATAACCATCTGAAGTACAGTTGTTTCATGAATATTACCATTTAAGCAAAAATTCACCATTGAAATGGTTTCAAATTTTCTAGTAGATCTCATTTTACTTGGTAGAAATGTTAAAAATATGACAGAACTCTAAAACTGAGTTGCAAAGAACTTTGCAGAGGATATCAATCCACCCAAACATCTATATCACAGGATTTTTTTTTAGATGAGGGAAAGAAATAAGGAAAGAAGGAAGGGAAGAAATTGCTCATAAGAAGTATAAGCTTTCTTTAAAGAAGGCAAGCTCTTGCAGGTTTATAGGATGAGTCAGAAATACTCAAGTCCACTTAAAATTTGTATCTAAATACAAATTGCAATTGTTTCTTGTAACTAACTCTTTTATTTATCACAAGGTTAGAGTGCACTATTAAAAGGAAAATAACGTTTGATATGAACACAAAAAGATATAGCTGAATACAGAATCTATGAATGAATGCCATGTTTCAAAAATGAAGACTGTGTTACCACTGATGAGAAGCAAGGTTATGGTTTCTGTATTATTGCAAAGTTCAGTATTCATACAACTGCTGGGATAGGTCTAGAGCATGGGGGCATGAGGGCCTTATCTCACCTTGCTCTTTGGTAAACATCTCCCATGGGCATCACATCCAAATCTGTGAAGTATCTCCTTTAGATACAAACTCTCTCTTTACAACTTAGCAGCGAAGTGATGAAGTCTAGTGTGGGGACTTCTATTAGTTGGGGTTTATTCTAGTACCACAGTTCCTTCACAAAATGTTTGTCAACGGTCTGAGGCAGCATAGATACCAGGAACCAGTTCTTATTTTTACCCACTCCAGTATTCCTGCCTGGGGAATCCCATCGAGAGAGGAGCCTGACAGTTCATGGGGTCACAAAAAGTAGGACATGGCTAGCGACTAGCACTTTCACTTTCACTGAGTCATTAGTGGAGGATTAGTGGAGGATGGTAGAATTTCTCAAAGAAAATCTTCCAGCTAGATTCACTGTTGGCACAAAATATAGAATCTCTGATCGCTGCTTTACTAAAAACAGAGTCCTTAAAAAGAAGCATGCTTTCTAAAGGCTAAGGGAAAAAGGTATACATAATCCAGTACTCTTCTTGAAGCATAAAGCAAAGTCACCAGATACCAGAGGAGCAGAGGCTAAAGAAAGAAAAGATGAAAATAGTGGTACATTTGTCGAATTCTGATACAACAAATGTGGACAAGATTTATCACTCCAGAACTGTACTTTTTTCATGTAAGAAAAAAAAAAAAAACACCAACATCTAAAAATGGTCCCAATGCAATGGAAGATAACACAGAGCCCAGAAATTTATAAGAAAATAAATGGTCCTAATGGATGCTTCTACCTGTTACTTAATTTCAGAGATTGACAAGAAATTGAAAGAAAAATATATGTGATGATTTTGTTCACTACTTTCAATAAAACTTTTTGTAGCTGTTTTAATCCATTAGATTAAGGTTTAAAGTATGTGGAAAGAGATTTGGCATGCAATTTTTCAAAAGAAATGAGAACACAATCATTTCACCTACAATCTCTGACTCATCTAAGACCACAAAGGAAATAAACAGCAGACAGTTTCAGGAGGGGGCTGGTAGGAAGCCTAGAAAAATGATCTTGAAATATTCCTGATAAATCATTAGGCTTTTTGAAGATTTCAAAGGGTAAATATTCTCTTTTATTTTATTGAATAATTGAATTCCAAAGAGCAAAGTTAAATATATTAACTATTATACAATTAGAGATTTGATGCCACAGAAATAATCCTCCATTAACTTAGGTTTTCTGAAGTCAACACCACGGTGCAATGGACGTTGCACCAAGGATGAATGGTGAATCACTACCATCAGTTATAGAGATGAAGGATGAAATAGTAGCTGAAACAGTGTTTGTTTAGTGTCAGTTCCATGACACTGTTACAGATTATCTATACTCTGCAGGTTCCTCATCAACAAAATGGTGATAATAATGGAGTCTACAGGTGCATAAAATGTCTGATAGAGGACCTAGCATATAAGAAGCAGTCAAGGGAAATGAATTGCTTTCATTTTCCTAAAGAAATATTTCTAAACATCTTTTTTGATCACCAGAAATGCTCACCAAGCCAAGAAAATGTATCCAATTTCTTTTAGTGTTTTTACTTTAATTTTCCCTGAAGTCTATTCTATGCTCCTTTTCCCTTTAGTTGGCATTTGAAACAGCCTATTGATGGGTTATGAAATGTCACACTCCCTGCAAGTTGCTATGCTATGGAATCAGAAAAGATCAGAAAAGAAAGGGAGCTCCAAGACCAGCCCATCCAAAGGCTTGTGCCCTGCCTTCCACAGATGAAAATTCCTTTCTTAACTAGAAGCCTGTTGACCTCAGTAATTGAGACTGATTTGGGTGAGAGCCTTTGCTTTACTTTGTTTTCATCACCTCCCATACAAACAGCTAAAATCCAGACAGGGCAGGAAAGCACAGTTTGAAAAGCTAAAAATGTTCTTCCAAAAAGAAGTAGTCAGTAGAAAGGACACTCATTTCTCAAAAATGAGTGACCCTTGAGATATTACACTGACATTTTCTCCAGATTTGATCAGAAATGGTAGGCATGCTATTTCCACCTGGATGATGAAACAAGCTCATATAAGACGGGTTTTCATGGTCTTGGGTGCACTGCTTGTCTTCAGTGGTGCCCTAGCACAGCAATTACTCTGCCAGGTCAGATGTCTTCTGCTGCCTTCTAAAAACAACATATCTACAGATTTGCTTGAAAGTATATTAGCCACTTTTCCAAACAAAAGCTCTGCTTTCACCAAAAATATGTCGTGTGTTGAGTATCTTTGAAAAGCTTTAATTATCCATTGCTAACGGTACACACAAAAATAGATGCAAGACTGATGTGTGCCACAGGTTTCCAGAGGCTGCTCCATCAGGGTAAAAATACCAGGTGAGACCAAAAGGAAAACACAAACACTGTGAGGTGTTTTTCCCACTCAATACATTTTTCATTCTAGATGAGAAAGGAAATCCCTTTTCAAAGGGGTTTGTTCCAAGTCAGTGAGATACTAGCACCAAATATAGTTTCTTGAAGAAGTCTGCAAAGCTGGTGACACAGAAGTCATTGTGTGCCACCCAAAGGCAAAATCCAGAAGGCAAAATCCTCTTCACAGGAAAATATAACTGGGACTGTCAGGCCTTGTTGGGACAACATGTCTCAGGACAACTGCCAAAGGGCCCATGTGAAAAAGGCAACATAAATACAAACAAAGGTTGCAGCCATTTTCCTGATATTCTGTCCAACACACTAGACTCGTAAAACACAGAGTGCCAAAGGGAAATTAAAGGTCATCTTGCAACCTTTCCTTCTGTCATGCCGCTCCCCCATGCCAGGTTTTATTACAGGTTCAGTTCAGTTCAGTAGCTCAGTCATGTCCAGCTCTTTGCAACCTCATGGACTGCAGCATGCCAGGCCTCCCTGTCCATCACCAACTCCCGGAGTTTACCCAAACTCATGTACATTGAGTCGGTGATGCCATCCAACCATCTCATCCTCTGTCATCTCCTTCTCCTCCTGCCTTCAATCTTTCCCAGCATCAGGGTCTTTTCCAGTGAGTCAGTTCTTCCCATCAGGTGGCCAAAAGTATTAGAGTTTCAGCTTCAGCATCAGTCCTTCCAATGAATATTCAGGACTGGTTTCCTTTAGGATGGACTGGTTGGATTTTCCTGCAGCCCGAGGGACTCTCAAGAGTCTTCTCCAGCACCACAGTTCAAAAGCATCAATGCTCTGGTGTTCAGCTTTCTTTATAGTCCAACTCTCACATCCATACAGAACTACTGGAAAGACCACAATTTGACTAGATGGACCTTTGTTCGCAAAGTCTCTGCTTTTTAATATGCTGTCTAGGTTGCTAATAGCTTTTCTTCCAAGGAACAAGTGCCTTTTAATTTCATGGCAGCAGGAACCATCTGCACGGATTTTGGAGCTCCCCCAAAATAAAGTCTCTCACTGTCTGCATTGTTTCCTCGTCTGTTTGCCATGAGGTGATGGGATCAGATGCCATGATCTTAGTTTTTTGAATGTTGAGTTTTAAGTCAACTTCTTCACTCTCCTCTTTCACTTTCATCAAAAGGCTCTTTAGTTATTATTTGCTTTCTGTCATAAGGGTGGTGTCATCTCCATATTTCTTCAATTTAAGTATGGATTTGGCAATAAGGAGTTCATGATCTAGGCCACAGTCAGCTCCTAGTCTTGTTTTTGCTCACTTTATAGAGATTTTCCATTTTTGGTTCAAAGACTATAATCAATCTGATTTTGGTATTGACCATCTAGTGATGTCCATGTTTAGAGTCTTCTCTTGTATTGTTGAGAGAGGGTGTTTTTTATGACCAGTACGTTCTCTCGGTAAAACTCCATTAGCCTTTGACCTGCTTCATTCTGTCCTCCAAGGCTAAATTTGCCTGTTACTCCAGGTAGCTCTTGACTTCCTACTTTTGCATTCAAGTCCCCTATAATGAAAAGGACATCTTTTTTGGGTGTTATGTCTACAAGGTCTTGTTGGTCTTCATAGAACTCTTCAGATTCTTCAGCATTACTGGTTGGGGCATAGACTTTGATTATTGATATAGTGAATGGTTTGCCTTGGAAACAAACAGAGATCATTCTATTGTTTTTGAGATTGCACCCAAGTACTGCATTCTGGACTCTTTTGTTGACCAAGATGGCTACTCCCGTTCTTTTAAGGGATTCTTGTGCATAGCAGTAGATACAATGGTCATCTGAGTTAAATTCACCCATTAATCCATTTTAGTTCGCTGATTCTTAAAATATTTATGTTCACTCTTGCCATCTCCTGTTTGACCAGTTCCAATTTGCCTTGATTCATGGACCTATCATTCCAGGTTCCTATGCAATGTTGCTCTTTACAGCATCGGACTTTACTTCCATAACCCACGACATCCACAACTGGGTATTGTTTTTGTTTTGGGTCCATCTCCTCATTCTTTCTGGAGTTATTTCTCCACTGATCTCAAGTAGCATATCGGGCACTTACCAACCTGGGGTGTTCATCTTTCCATTTCCTATCTTTATTATGGATTTCCTGCTAAAATCATATTCCACATAGTAATTATCCAGTTTTACTGACAATGACAAAAAGACTTTCATTAGTCTGTTTCTTGTTGGACATCAGGAAACTAGAAAGGTATATGTGATGACAGGCAAAATGACATTCCCTGTAATTTTCACTGTGTCTCCTTCTGACTCTCTAGAACGTCTTTCCTATTGAACAATCTTTCACATTTTCATAAAGCCAACTTCACTCATCAGTATGTCTTTTCAACCAGAAACAAAACTCTCCCCAATATCCTGGACTGTTTCTCATGTAACTTGGTTTGCAGACCATTCACACCTTAATAATTATCATTAGTTTTCTAGGTATAATTCATAGAGTATGTGGTCAGCACAGTTTTATGTCACTTTTTTCTCACTGAATAATCATTAGGTCTTGGGATCCTCAGAGAAGAGGAATATGAGGTATCCTTCTGTCCCAAATTTCACAGCCAGTAAGTGAGGGAGCTGAGAGTAAAATCTAGGCCATTAAATCCAACACACAAATTCTCTGCTTGGACCCATTTGCTATATAGCTTTCTTGTTTGTTTACCTATTTATGGGAGTGTGTCAAACTAGAAGTATGTCTCCAGCTGTGGTCTGGTTGGTACTGTGTATAGCTGGCTTTTGATTTCTTTTAATGAGGCCTAGAATGTGATGAATACTTCTAAACAGCCAAATCACAGTTACCTGACACTGCATTTATGAGCAAAACAATTCACTCAGTATGTTGTCAGTCATATATGACATTGTAATTTGTGTCCAATTTCAGTGCAACTCCAGTTCTACATATCCAGGAATCTAGATCATTGAGACCTCTTTGAATCTTCATTGAATTAACGGCATCTCCAAAATTTTGTATCATATAACATTTGAAAATAATATCTTCCATGATAGCTTCATAGACTTTCTTGCTAAACATAATTGATCAGAAGAAGAAGGTTATACTCCTGAGTTACAAGCCATCATAAACACCCATCCATTGGAGATAACTATACAAAGAGATACCTATTTACTTGGCTAAATGATTTACTCTTGCAGTCTCTTAATGATCATCTTGTTCTTGTCTAAGTATTCCCAAACAAGGGACTTAAAAACCCCATATCAGTCAAGATCCCACCCTCTCATGCACCCCTCCTGATTTTAATTAGAATATGCATGAAGTGAAGAGACTTTAATGAAGGCAGAGAACACAGTGTTCTAGGCAGGTTAGGAAAGCCAATAGGAGAAGCTGGTATAGGCAGGATGAGCCCCTGTGGGAGCTGGGTGAGAACAGATGGGGTGAAGTGGAAGGAGAAGTATGATTGGAAAAGAGGGACTGTACATGGCTAGAGCCTCAGCCATAAATGACGGCTGCCTCTGGGGAGATACAGGTGAGGACATATTCCACCAGTGCCAGAAATGTGGTGCTGAGGGAGAGGGGTGGACACTAAACACTCTGCATTTCCCTCCCCCTGAACTCTAACAGCCTGAAGGGTTTCCTCCTGGCCAAACTCGAACTTTCCCCAAGAGTCACCATCCCAGGGCACGCGGCTGAGAAGACAATGGTGGAGACTTGACCTCATGGGAGGCGAAATGAGTGACAGGTAGCAGAGTGAAAAATCAGCATCTGTCCCTTCTACAGTTTGGCTGATGGTAAAAAAAGTCTCTTGCCAATTTCTTTATCACATTGGCAAATGTGATTTTTAAACTGATATTGAATGACATACTCTTCCATTAACAGGTAAAAATCAGGGGTCTCACCCCATCAAGATGCAGGAACTGGCCTTTCCACACCAGCCAACAATTCTAGAGAAAATTAGAGGCTAAGGCCAGGACCCACCATCAAGTGTCATTTGCATTAAACTTCACAATGCACTTTTAGAATCAAAATGTCAAATGCAATTTTTTCCTATCCTCTGGAAAACAGCTTTATTGAGTCATTTTGGGTGGTACTAATGTTCAAGAAAATAAAGATGACTCAGTAGCTATTTCATAATTAAATAGTATTATCCTAGCATGCTTGGTTTTCTATGTTTGGCTATTTTACTAGTTTTTCTACAGCATGGCAGAAGTACTTGAATCTCCTGGGTTTCATGAATAAAACCAAGAAGAATTGAAAAGATAATATTATATATCTTGATAACTGATGTCAAGAAATATCTACTAAATTAGTTGCAAAAGAAGATAATTTTGATTTGAGCTTTCACTAAACTTTTAATATAACTATTCATTGAACTGGACTTTAATTTTTTTAAAAAATCAGGAAATTATTTTAAAAATAAAGAGGCAAATTAAGTATTTAAGATACATATAGACTTCTTTAGAAAATTCTCAAAATAAAATTCAGTTATACTCAGTGTGTCTTATCTTTTCTTCTACATGAAATCAGAACTAGAACAAAGTGTATTTCTTAAAACCAAATCTTTATTTTTTTTCTACATTCATGTATCTTGATACAGTGCTTCCTTATATTAACAGGTAAAGATAAGGTACCTTATTGCTACTGCTCAGCTAATCCTCCTGTACTGATAATTAAATTGGTTTAAGAAAATTTCCAACACAAAGAGCTTATTAGCTGAGCAAGCCAAGGGGAATGGCCCTTCTTCCTAACCAGAATTTGAAGATGATCACATCCCCCACCTCCCCTTTAGGAATTCTTACTGCCACTGGAAATATGAATATTTTCAGAGCCATCTTCTGTCCTGTTTGGTCACTGCTCATGTTTCATATCTACTTGGTTCATTAATTAGTAAGGAAACATACTTCCAAGTGTTCATGCATAACCATCTATATTTAGAGAAATGTTAACTACTCTGCAAACATCCAGATTAAGGAGTATTTATTATTTCCTATTGACACGAGTTGGAATTACACTGATTAAATTCCTGACTCTGTGATCAGATTATCTTGCAACCAGTACACTGCAGGACATCAAAAGTGTTGGTTAGAAAATGAACTCAAAGCAATTCTTTCTTATAGTTAATCTCTCTACCCTTTAGAAATTTATGTCATATTCAGGAAGTCTTTGGTTGATGGCCTTTATTATCAGGCTCTTCTGTAAGTATCCTCTGTGGTCTGTAAGCTTGAAATTGATACTTTCCTATAGATTTCAACTACTACCATCTAATTCTGAATTTATTCTTTTTATTAAAGAGAATCACATGGGTAAAATTTTTCACTCAAATTCGGAACTAACCATGCTCGAAACCAATGAAACAATGGTGATACTACCTTAATTGCATCATCAACAGTTAGAAACAATGACTTATCTTTGGCTTAAAACTCAACAATCAGAGAACTAAGATCATGGCACCTGGTCCCATCACTTCATGGCAAATAGATGGGGAAACATTTTCTTGGGCTCTACAATCACTGCGGATGGTGACTGCAGCCATGAAATTGAAAGACACTTGCTCCTTGAAACAAAAGCTATGACCAACCTAGGAAGCATACTAAAATGCAGAGACATTACTTTGCCAGCAAAAGTCCATCTAGTCAAAGCTATGATTTTTCCAGTAGTCATGTTATGGATATGAGAGTTGGACTATAAAGAAAGCCGAGCACCAAAGAATTTTTTATGCTTTTACACTGGGGTGTTGGAGAAGACTCTTGAGAGTCTCTTGGACTGCAAGGAGATCCAATCAGTCAATCATGAAATCAGTCCTGAATATTCATTGGAAGGACTGATACTGAAACTGAAGCTCCAGTACTTTGGCCACCTGATGTGAAGAAATGACTCACTAGAAAAGACCGTGATGCTGGGAAAGACTGAAGGTAGGAGGAGAAGGGGATGACAGAGGATGAGATAGTTGGATGGCATCACTGATTCGACGGACATGAGTTTCAGTAAGCTCCAGGAGTTGGTGATTGACAGGGAAGCCTGGCATGCTGCAGTCCATGGGGTTGCAAGAGTTGAACACGACTGAGCAATTGAACTGAACTGTGTACAATAATAATGATTGGAACATGGTAATCAAGAGATGTAGCTATTTATTTGCAGGGACACAATCAGATTTCTTGTATCAGATGCTTTTTCTGAAAAGACTATTGAATGACTTTTGAATTTGTCCTGTTTAAAGTCTCTCTACTGTAAAATAATGCAACTGTGTTAATTTTTTAGCTGTGTGCTAGCTGTAATACACAGACTTCCCAGATATTTGGAAACATGAGTAAGCCTTGAAGAGACAAGTATTTTACTGGTTAAAAGAGTGAGAAGAAACAATAGCAGTCAATTCCTGTGGAAAGTCCAGAAAACAAGTAATCTCTGGGGACGCCTTTGCTCTGAGTTCACATTTTCTTTTCAGTGAACCAGCTTAACTGTTAAGCAGGTTTCTTAGACAATAAAATGTGAATAAAATAGTTCAAAGTTTTTTGAAGAATTAAAACAACAATAAAAATGATAAATTCTTATTTATCATCATCTATAACAATATTAAAAATAGGATTCCCAAGTGTTTATTAAGGCTTACTCACCATCAAAATATTGGTCACCATTAAAATAATTTTCCAGCTTTAGAGATATGCTTTCCAATCACTGATTGATTGCTGGATTTCAAGTAAAAGGCATTTCTACCCAAATACAGCTAATTCAAATCATCCCATTTCATGGTGACCTTGATGTGATGAGCGTCTATTTCAAATGCTCTAATGAAAGCTCTGAATAGGTGAAATTATGCTTTTCAGGATCCCATTGGTTCTTTAGCACAACATGCTTTGAAACTAACATAATCCTTTATAAGAATCAGTCCTGTATACTTATCAAGATAATATATATGTCCCTACAAATAAACTAGCAAATCTCTAAGATACTGTAAAATAAAATAGAAAGTAAAGGTCATGATAATTTCAAAAGTGAACAAGGGATGATCTAGTCAAAGTAAATTTTTCAAACTTAAAGAACTTCAGTACATGATAAATAAAAAAGGAAAGAAAAAAATCTAGCCAGTCAAAAGAATTGGGGAAAGATTTAAATCAGATTTAAGGCAGAATTTAGAAAACAGTAGAAGAGGATAATATCAGAAAAGATTCAAGTTTTATTTACAGATCTATCCACATATCATCTACCTTAGTATCTAAATGTCATACATCTAAATATCCAAATGCCAAGTTGTGATTTTAAAGAGTAATAAAGGCCTGCTTGGGATGTGGTCTGAATAGTATGAGCCATATACACCTTTGAAAAAAATTTCTGACAGAAAATTCAGCTTCCTTGGTTAAGTATCGGAGTATTTATGTAGCACAGTTTTTCTTCTGAAATAGTAAGCTTAGGTTGATTGTATTTATGTATTTAGGGAAAAATTACATCCTGCCATCTCTTGAAGGCTATAAGAGAAGAGTTTCTGTTTTAGGTATTGTTTGGAAAGGGTCAGTAAAAGAATTCCCTGGTCCTAAGAAACACGCCAGTGTGTGAACGTCCACCTCAAAGCCCAGCATCTCTACCACAGCTACTGCAGCCACTGACTCTGAATCCTGTGGATGCAAAAGACAGAGGGAGCCAGCAATCTGCTGTCTGTTAAAGGTTACATTGCTTGCTCAGTCTTGCCAAAATATTGACTGCATGTCGGCTCTATGCAAAGTGCTAGGGATGCTAAGGTAGTTTGAAGGAACCTTACAGGCTCTCAAGAGATGCTCAGAAATGACTGTTGAGAAGAACATGGTCTTCTGAGAGTGCATTCTGACCCTCTTTTCTCCCCAGTTTTCTTTCTGGGATGAAGTCAACAACCAAGGAGCACACAGCCAGCGTCTGGAGGGCACACGTAAGGTCAGGAGTGCTGTGCCAAGTTCCTTAGGAAGAGCAGGGGATTTGGTTTCCTTCACCTCAGGGCCAGATGAGACAGCCAGTGGTCACTGAGTAAGCAGACGCTCTCCTTGTGTTTTGGGGTGAGGACTGAGAATTTTGTGGCTGCTTAAGAAGCAAGGAGATGAGCTGGGTCCCAAGGATCCTCTGGGAAGGATTCCTGTCCAGAAGCCATGGAAAGGCAGACCTCAGAGCAGCCAGCCAGGGGCAGAAGGAACTGATTGTGGAAAGACCTTGGGGCCAGGAGACAGTGAGGCTTGCACTGAGATGCCCAAGAACCTCTTTTCATGTTGATATGAGCCATATACACCTGTATTTATCTATATATCTCATAAGGCTTTAGTTCAGTGTATAACTTATCTTTTACCTTTGTCTGCATCTTTGGGTTTCCCAGGTGGCTCAGTGGTAAACAATCTGCCTGTCAATGCAGGATACAATCTCTGGGTTAGGATGTGGGTTTGATCTCTGGGTCAGGAAGATTCCTTGAAATAGGAAATGGCACTCGACTTCTGTATTCTTGCCTGTAAAATTCCATGGACAGAAGAGTCTGGCAGGTTGCAGCCACGGGGTCACAAATAGTCAGACACAGCTGAGCACACGACTGGGCATGAGTGGCCAAAGATTCAACAACAGTTCTAAACAGACAACCTGCCTGCGTTTTCTTTTTGGATTTCTGAGTTTTATGTCTAGAAATGTCTTCTTCCCCTCCACAAATATAAAGCATATTTTCTACATATTCTAATTTTGGATTTCCCTCAATGTTTTAGAAATTTATTCCCTTTGGAACTTATTTATTTACATAGTGTAAGGCAGGGTGCCAAAATGAATTGCATTACATATAAATATAACAAAATATAAAGGTTTTGCCCAAAACCTTTAAAGAAGATACAATTTCCCAAATAATTGGAAATGTTACTTATGTTGTTGCTGTTCAGTTGCTCAGTTATGTCCAACTCTTTTCAACTCCACGGACTAAAGCACACCAGGGTCCCTGTCCTTCACTGTCTCCCAGAGTTTGCTCAAACTTGTGTCCATTGAATCAGTGATGCCATCCAACCATCTCATGCTTAATTACCAAAACTAAACATATATGAAATTATGCATACATATGTTGTGTTAGTCAGTCAGTTGTGTCCGACTCTTTGTGACCCCCATGGAATGTAGCCCACCAGGTTCCTTCATCCACAGGATTTTCTAGGCAAGAAAACTGGAGTGGGTTGCCATTTCCCTCTCCATCAGTCCAGTTCAGTTCAGTTCAGTCGCTCAGTCGTGTCTGACTCTTTGCAATCCCATGAATCGCAGCAAGTCAGGCCTCCCTGTTCATCACCATCTCCTAGAGTTCACTCAGACTCATGTCCATCGAGTCCATGATGTCATCCAGCCATCTCATCCTTGGTCGTCCCCTTCTCCTCCTGCCCCCAACCCCTCCCCTCTCCATGCATACACATATAATATACTAATATATACAAAAATAAAATGTAACATAGAGGTATAAAATACATAAATAAAAGAATTCTATAAATAAAAAATATAAAGATATTTATAAATATATAAAGTATATAAAATTATTCATGTAATTTACTTATGTTTGAACACACAACATTCAAACATTGCTTAGTTTGTATAGTCTATAAAGAGATGAGATCTGAGTATCCCTTATGGGTAATTTCTTTCCCCCCAGCTGTCAATCCTCTAGGGTTACAATGTGTATATGATCTACTAAGTTCTCCAAGATTTTTCCTAATATCTAATAACTACATAATTGACAATTTTACCTAATATTTCCTGATAATCATCTTGAGAGCACCCAAGGGCCCAGTAAAAGTGGTATTTAACATCAAATTGGATATTTTTATTTTCCATTTTTGTGCACATTGCCACAGCCAACATATGCACATTTTATTAGGCATCTTGGCTCAGAAATGTTCATGATAATACAAAAATACTGCTAGAAATAGACACCACATCAGAGAGAATAAATTGATGTGAATTCAAGAGGCTTTCACTCTACTGGATAACTGGCTATTTGAGAAATGTATATTAAATGCACTAAAGACAACAAGATATGTGTTCATGTGTCTGCATATAGTTTATTAAAAAACATTTCTAAAACAATAGCTTTATAATGAATTAGCACTCAGTGCAGTCATTCTAAATGAGTCATGGCCATCTGAATAGTTTCAAATCTCTTCTACTCCACTATTCTAGTTTTCTCTTCCTATACTAGTAACTGATATTGATATTTTAGTAAATAGGCTCTTTGGAATGTTCTTTCTTCTAACCCTAACTCCCTCAAAACCTTCAGATGATTCTAAATATGTTTTCCAACTTCCACCCCTTGAAAAAACTTCTATTTTTTTTGAAGTCTTTTCAGTTAAAAAAAAATTCATTCATTTCCCTTTATTTGCAAAGAGAACTGCAGTCCACATGGTTCTGATTAACCAACCTTGCTTCTGGCTACAAGGAAAGGATTGGATTTCAAGCCAGGCTACCAGATTATCAAAGCCCATGGCCAGAGTGACTAGGTCAAGGGTTGGCCCATGATATAAGATGGTCCAAGGAAAGGAACACTAGGGTTCTTGTTGGAGAAAAGGAACCAAGGCTCTTTCTTGATTTTGGAGCTAGAAGTATGCAAGTCTAGAACTGGGGAGGACTGCATGGAGGGGAGTTAACAAATATTAAGATCGGAGAGATGATGGGGGAGGGGAGAGAGAAGGAATAGAAACATACTAGATGATAGATAATATTTTTCTTTATTACAAACCTCTTCCCATGTAATAACAAAGCAAAAGCATTGACTTGAAGTGCTTGTGTGCTTGTTTTTCAGAACACAAAGTGAGGTTTCTAGATTTAGTGAAGTAGAAATAGGCATTGATCAAAAAAAAATAATGCATGTACTCACATATTCAATATTCTTAATGAAGGAGCTTTCAAAAGAAGTAGAGAAACACACATCATTATCTTTCTCATATGGAAATGAAATTTAACCCAACTCATCTAGGTATCATCAGCATTTTTCTAATTTATCCTTCAGTTCAGTCCAGTTGCTCAGTCGTGTCTGACTCTTTGTGACCCCATGAATCGCAGCACGCCAGGCCTTTCTGTCCATCACCAACTCCCGGAGTTCACTCAGATTCACGTCCATTGAGTCAGTGATGCCATCCAGCCATCTCATCCTCTGTCATACCCTTCTCCTCCTGCCCCCAATCCCTCCCAGTATCAGAGTCTTCCAATGAGTCAAATCTTCACATGAGATGGCCAAAGTACTGCAGTTTCAGCTTTAGCATCATTCCTTCCAAAGAAATCCCAGGGTTGATCTCCTTCAGAATGGACTGGTTGGATCTCCTTGCAGTCCAAGGGACTCTCAAGAGTCTTCTCCAACACCACAGTTCAAAACCATCAATTCTTCGGCGCTCAGCCTTCTTCACAGTCCAACTCTCACATCCATGCATAACCACAGGAAAAACCATAGCCTTGACTAGACGGACCTTAGTCGGGAAAGTAACGTCTCTGCTTTTGAATATGCTATCTAGGTTGATCACAACTTTTCTTCCAAAGAGTCAGCATCTTTTAATTTAATGGCTACAATCACCATCTGCAGTGATTTTGGAGCCCCCTAAAATAAAGTCTGACACTGTTTCCACTGTTTCCCCATCTATTTCCCATGAACTGATGGGAAATATGGGAACTGATGGGAATTTATCCTTAGAGATGCTTGAAATCTTTTTTTTATATATATATGCATACATTTTATTCACTTATTTGTAAGTTAAGGTTTCTGATGGTTTGTATTTTTTTTCATTTTAGAGTCCTCTTCCCCTTTGAATGATAGTGTCCAAAGTGAGATTGATGAGCACTGAAAAGATATGGTAACCATGAATAGTTTTTTTTTCTTTGTTTTTTAAAAATTTTTATTTTATTATTATTATTATTTTTTTACTTTACAATATTGCATTGGCTCCACCACACGTCAACATGAATCTGCCACAGGCACACACATACCCCCAGTCCTGAACCTCTCTTCCACCTCCCTCCCCACATCATCCCCCTGAGTCATCCCAGGGCACCAGCTCCAAGCATCCTGCATCCCACATCAAACCTAGACTGATCACTCGCCTCCCACATGATATTATACATTTTCAATGCCAAACCATCCCACCCTCTCCCTCTCCCACAGAGTCCAAAAGACCATTCGACACATCCATGTCTCCTCCACTGTCCCTATCGTTACCATCTTTCTACATTCCATATATATGCATTAGTATACTGTATTGGTGTTTTTCTTTCTGGTTTACTTCACTCTGTATAATTGGCTCCAGTTTCATCCACCTCATTAGAACTGATTCAAATGTAGTCTTTTTAATGGTTGAGTAATACTCCATTGTGTATATGTACCACAGCTTTCTAATCCATTCATCCACTGATGGACATCTAGGTTGCTTCCATGTCCTGGCTATTATAAACAGTGCTGTGATGAACATTGGGGTACACATGTCTCTTTCAATTCTGGTTTCATCAGTGTGTATGCCCAGCAATGGGATTACTTATAGTTCATCTTTTCACCTGGAGTTAGTCAACCACAATAATGTATTTCAAAATGCACAGCTTCAATCAGAGAAGAAAAAGAAATAAAAAGAATTCAGATTGGAAAAGAAGAAGCAAAACTCTCACTGTTTGCAGATGACATGATCTTCTACAAAGAAACCCTAAAGACACAACCAGAAAGTTACTATAGCTAATCAATGAGTATAGTAAAATTACAGGATATAAAATTAATACACAGAAATCCCTTGCGTTCCTATACACTAACAATGATAAAATAGAAATTAAAGAAACAATCCTATTCACCATTGCAATAAAAAGAATAAAATACTTCAGAAAAAATTTAGCTAAAGAAACAAAAGACATATATATATAAACTATAAAACACTGATGAGGGAAATCAAAGATGACACAAATAGATGGAAAAATATACAATGTTCATGGATTGGAAGAATCAATGTACTGAAAATGAGTATATTACCCAAAGCAATCTATAGATTCAATGCAATCCTTATCAAGCACCAACAGTATTTTTCACAGAACTAGAACAAATATTTCATAATTTGTATGAAAACACAAAAAATCTTGAATAGCCAAAGCAATCTTGAGAAAGAAGAATAGAACTGGAGGAATCAACCTTCCTGATTTCAGACTATACTAAAAAGCTACAGTCATCAAGATAGTATGGTACAGCCACAAAGACAGAAATACAGATCAGTGGAAAAAAATAGAAAGCCCAGAGATAAATCCACATACCTATGGACATCTTATCTTTGACAAAGGAGGCAAAAAGAGACAATGGAGGAAAAAAAAATCTCTTTAACTAATGGTTCTGGGAAAACTGGTCAACTACCTATAAAAGAATGAAATGAGAACACTTTCTAACAACATACACAAAAATAAACTCAAAATGGATTAAAGATCTAAATGTAAGGCCAGAAATTATGAAATTCTTAGAGGAAAACATAGGTAGAACACTTTCTGACATAAATTACAGCAAGATCCTCTATGACCCACCTCCCAGAGTAATGGAAATTTAGAAAAATAAACAAATAGGACTTCAGTTCAGCACAGTGCAGTTGCTAAGTCAATGTCCAACTCTTTGCAACCCCATGGACTGCAGCATGCCAGGCTTCCCTGTCCATCATCAATTCCCAGAGCTTGCTCAAATTCATTTCCATCATGTCAGTGATGCCATCCAACCATCTCATCCTCTGCCATCCCCTTCTCCTCCTGCTTTCAATCTTTCCCAGCATCAGGGTCTTTCCAATTAGTCAGTTCTTTGTATCAGGTGGCCAAAGTATTAGAGCTTCAGCATCAGTCCTACCAAAGAATTTTCAGGACTGATTTCCTTTAGGATTGACTGGCTGGATCTCCCTGCAGTCTAAGGGATTCTCGAGTCTTCTCCATCGATTCTTCAGTGCTCTGCTTTCTTTATGGGCAAGTCTTACATCCATACATGACTACTGGAAAAACCATAGCTTTGACTATATGGACTTTTGTTGGCAAAGTAATGTCTCTACTTTTTAATATGCTATCTAGGTTGGTCATAGCTTTTCTTCCAAGGAGCAAGTATCTTTTAATTTTATGGCTGCAGTCACTGTCTACAGTCACTTTGGAGCCCAAGAAAATAAGATCTGCCACAAATAGATGTTTCCCCATCTATTTCCCATGAAGTGATGGGACCAGATGCCATGATCTTAGTTTTATGAACGTTGAGTTTTAAGCAAGCTTTTTACTCTGCCCTTCACTTTCATCAAGAGGCTCTTCAGTTGCTCTTCACTTTCTGCCATAAGGGTGGTATCATCTGCATATCTGTGGTTATTAATATTTCTCCCTGCAATCTTGATTCCAGTTTATGCTTCATCCAGCCCTCCATTTCTCATGATGTACTCTGCATATAAGTTAAATAAGCAAGGTGACAATATATAGCCTTGACCTACTCCTTTCACAATTTGGAACCAGTCCACTGTTACACGTCTGGTTCTAACTGCTGCTTCTTGACCTACATACAGGTTTCTTAGAAGGCAGATAAGATGGTATAGTATTCCCACCTCATTAATAATTTTCCACAGCTTGTTGTGATCCACACAGTCAAAGGCTTTGACATAGTCAAAAAATGTGCCAAAAAACTAAACAGACATTTGTCCAAAGAAGACATAGAGATGGCTGACAAACACATGAAAAGATGCTCAACATTACGCATTATCAGTGAAATGCAAATCAAAAGCACAATAAGGTACCATCTCACACAAAACATAAATGCTGCAAAGAGTGTGGAGAAAAGGGAACTCTCTTATACTGTTGGTGGGAATGCAAACTAGTACTGCCATTATGGAGAACAGTGCTGAGATTCCTTAAGAAAATAGAATAGAACCACCATAAAACCCAGCAATCCCACTGCTGGGCATACACACCTAGGAAACCAGAATCAAAAGAGACATATGTACCTCAGTGTTCATTGCAGCACTGTTTACAATAGCTAGAACATGGAAGCAACCTAGATGTCCATCAGCAGACAAATGCTTAAGGAAGTTGTGGTACATATACACAAAGGAATATTACTTAGCTATAAAAAATAACACATTTGAGTCAGTTCTAATGAGGTGGATGAAACTGGAGCCTATAATACAAAGTGAAGTAAGTCAGAAAGAGAAACACCAATACATATATTAACACATATACATAGAATTTAGAAAGATGGTAATGACAACCCTATATGCAAGACAGCAAAAGAGACACAGATGTAAAGGACAGACTTTTGGCCTCTGTGGGAGAAGGAGAGGGTGGGATGATTTGAGAGAATAGCATTGAAACATGTATTTTTACCATAAGTAAAATAGATGACCAGTGCAAGTTTGATGCATGAAGCAGGGCACTCAAAGCTCATGCTCTGGGACAACCCAGAGGGAGGGGGAGGGAAGGGAGATGGGAAGGGGCTTCAGGA
>SJYC01022099.1:0-14520 GCA_006408675.1 Madoqua kirkii | reverse complement strand
CAGAGGGAGGGGGAGGGAAGGGGGTGGGAGGGGGTTCAGGATGTGGGACACATGCACAATCATGGCTGATTCACATCCATGTGTGGCAAAACCCACTATAATACTGTAAAGTAATTAGCCTCCAATTAAAATAAATTAATTAATTAAAATGAAAAACAGCTTCTTTGGAAAAAAACTTTGAATTTTAGTCTATCTGATAGGGGGAAATGGAATATTAACTTCTCTGAATCCAAAAGCTTACCTGTGAGAAACAGAACCATACATGTGGCTGATTCATGTCACATTATGGCAAAACCAATACAGTATTGTAAAGTAGAAAAAAAAAAAAACCAGTGATATAATGGTGATATTTGCTAACCATAGTGGATTACAACTGATGTGTCACTAAACCACAAGTATTAGCTTTCCATTGCTGTGTAAGAAATTACCACAAATCTTGCAGCTTACAGCAACACACATTTTCTCTGTTTCCATGTCTAAGCATGAGCAAAAGCTTTGCTGAATCCTCTGTCAGAGGCTCACAAGGCTGCAACTAAGCTATCAGCAGGCTACACTATCAAGAAGAGACTTGACTGGGGAGTAATTCTGTTCTGTGATCATTCAGGTTGTTGGTCATGTTCAATTCCGTGACCTGTGTGCTTAAAGGGCCTGGATCTTTTCTGGCTTCCATAGATCCCGGAGGCTGCCCATGGGTCCTAGAATCTGCCATGTCCTCGCCATGTGGACCCCCTGCAACATGGCCACAATCTTCCTCAAGTCTCTAAGGACAGTCTATGAACTTAGGGATGGCCCAGTCTCTTTCTTAGGGGCTTCCACTTAAGTCAAGCCCACTCAGTGTGATCTCCATTTTAAATCACTGTAAGTCAGCTGATTTGGGACTTTCATTATGTCTTCAGAATCCCTTCATCTTTGTCATATTCTACAACCAAGTCCTTAATTCTGCCAACCCTCTGGGGGCAGGGAAGATTATGGAAGATCTGGAAACAGAGGGTGGGAGACAGGGGGCCCTCTAGAATTCCAACTACCACATCTATGTGCTACAGTTTTGTATAAGAATACAAAGTATCTTACTGTTTAGAGGATAACTACGCAAGGACTAAGCAGAATAGCAAAGGGTGACCAGTTCAAATCAGCAGGTAGCTTGTAAGTTTCACAGCAAATTCCACTCCCTATGGGCTAACTATGTAGCTTAATTCCACAGGTATTCTACTGCAGACATGTCACATGTCATAGGATCAACAGCTGTGACTACATGACAAAGTCCCAGTACAATGTGTACACAGTTTCACTAGAATATGTGTGTGTCTACTGTCTATGTGCTTAAGAGGCTAGGTAGATAGAGTGCGCATTTGGAGTCCTGACATTGTTAGTGTGAACCTCCTTTCCACTAAGCAGTCCTGCCTTAGGAAGTCTCAGCTGCATTACCCGTAAAGGGGAGTGGACAGTCCCTCCACCTCTGTGCTATTAGGGTAACATAGTGTGAAAGATGGCAGTACTGGTTAAGGCTATGGACTCTGGAACCAGGAAATGATATCTGGCTCTTATGAGCTGTATGACCACGTGTGAATATACAACTTCTCAAGACCTTGATGCTCACTTCTGTTTTATAACATTAATAATGGCTTCTGATTCATAGTGTTGCTGAAATGCCACATACAGTGCATAGTGTATAGATATGAATTGCACAATAAATGTTAGCTCTTATACTTTTAATATATATAAAATGCTTGGTATAGTAATTTTTAAAGAAATATTAATTGAGCATCTAATATATTCAAGGAACTGTTTTAGGAGGAGAGATAAAGCAGTTAATAAGAAAGAAATGCCCACTTTCCTGATCCTACATGTTCATACAGAGAATATAGATATTATTACTACTACTATTTTTTTAAACTGTGTCCTCTGCTACATGCTATACCATAAAAGAGAGAGGCTTGGTACTTCATTACTGTGCAACCTTAGTGTCTAGTGTTTTGAACACATTCATCCAAATTTCATATGAATGAAAAATTAAAAAGAAAAAAAAACACAAGATAAAGACCATGCTTTCAAAAATGTTTACATTTCAGAAGGAAGTGCAGACACTAACTAACTGGAATAAATTTAGGAATTAAACAATAGTCAACTAACTTTCTGTCTTTTCCAGGGACACACATATTAGAATGTGTGTGCTTGTTAGTTTATGAATAGAAAATCTAATTTATAAGAAGGAAAAGAAATAAGCATGTTAATCACATAAACTAATAGTCACTGTGATTGAAGATCATCTTGTAATTTTCTGGTAATAAGGGCAAGAACAAAAAGCATGATGGGCTGACTAATATATCTTTTTTAATAGAAGGAAGTTTACTATTCTTGCAGAGAATCAGCTTATCCCCTGGTGCCACCCACAATTATCCTAGATTCATAGTGTTAGAATTAAACAGTTTTAACATCTATATACACTCTTGCCTGGAAAATCCTATGGACGGGGGAGCCTGGTGGGCTGCAGTCCATGGGGTCGCTGAGAGTCGGGCACGACTGAGTGACTTTTCTTTCACTTTCATGCATTGGAGAAGGAAATGGCAACCCACTCCAGTGTTCTTGCCTGGAGAATCCCAGGGACGGGGGAGCCTGGGGGGCTGCCGTCTATGGGGTCACACAGAGTCGGACACGACTGAGGCGACGTAGCAGCAGCAGCAGCATCTATATACAGGCTTCTTTCACACTATTTTCTGGGACAATGAGCGGTGGGACATTAGAAGATGGATGCAACCATTATCATCGTATAAAACCCACCCATTATAATAATGCTGATGATACAGAAGAAGATGATGATGTTGTATTCATCATTTACCGAACACTCACTCAGTGCCAACTCCTCCTCTATGTTCCTTGTATATTTTCTCACTTAATCCTTGCAACAATCCGGGAGACAGTTGCTTTATTACTTGCATTTAAAAGTTAGGAAACTGAGGCACGGGTGGTTAGAAAACTTGCCAAAGTTCACACAGACAGACTACGACACCAGCAAAGTCACTCCACACCACCTGTGCTTGACTTTGCAATTCATTGGTCCTCTCTTTTCAAGAGACCTTCAGAAAGCATGAGCAAAAATTTCTTCCATGTGGCAAATCAAAATAACCATATTCTCCCCAAATTTAAAGCTATCAGCACTTTAACAGTTAATTTCCAGGCAATTTTTCTAGAATCCATTCTTGCTCCATAGTTCTTAGAAAGTTAGATTTTCCTTTACAGTTACTAGAGAATTTGTAGTTAAAATTTTACAGTTATTAAAAAGTTAAGTTCCCAGATGTTAACAGTTGCACTCCTGATTCTGAAGCCTGAGGTTTTCTCTCTTGATCAACTAACATTGTGTAAATAAAGGAGAGTATGTTGTAAGGACTTTACTTCCTATTGTAACTGTCCTCCAGAAAGTTAATTGTGTTAATAAACCATTCTGGGTCTAATTAAAAGTTTGGTTAACCTCAGCTGACTGTACTCATGATGCTTAATCCATTCATTCCAGAAAACTGGTTCTAGCCAGGACTGGTGAACGGATCCCATGTGTGATGAGAAAAGCCTGCAGATGGCACAGGCAAGGGGAGTCACATTGCACACTCCTGTGGACACTCCAGGGAGAAATCAGTCAGAAATGGTGGGTTCAGTACTAAATTTAACTCAAGACAGGAAGTGGTTTCCATGCCAGTTGAATTTTTGTGCCTCTGTGCTGTGAATTTCGGAGAAGGCAATGGCACCCTACTCCGGCATTCTTGCCTGTGAAATCCCATGGACAGAGGAGCCTGGTAGGCTACAGTTCATGGGGTCGCTAAGAGTTGGATACAACTGAGTGACTTCACTTTCACTTTTTCACTTTCATGCATTGGTGAAGAAAATGGCAACCCACTCCAATGTTCTTGCCTGGAGAATCCCAGGGACAGAAGAGCCTGGTGGGCTGCCGTCTATGGGGTTACACAGAGTCGGACACAACTGACACGACTTAACAGCAGCAGCAGCAGCAGCAGCAGCAGCAGCTGTGAATTTAGGAGGCCGAGTGATTATCTTTCTTCCTTTTTCTGCTGAGAGATGGTGCCATCCATCACAGGTTTAATGCTGGCAACTTCAAATGACACTTCTGGGTTCCTGTCTCTTTGATCATGCAGGAAAGAGATGCTTAGAAAAGAAGCAAACATGGTATTGAAAGAAAATAGGATTTTTAAAAGACTACCATTAACCACAGCCCCTAATCATCTAACAAACAGTGAAAGTCACTTCTGAATTTTAGCATATGCTACAGACTGATTTGTGACTCCCCCAAATCACACAGTGAAGGCCTAAGCGCCAGTGTGATGATAAACAGGGAATTAATGAAAATCAAATGAGTATAAGAGTGCAGTATTTGGGCTGTTGGACTAGTGGTCCTACATGAAGAGACACCAGAGAAGGCCCTCTTCTCTCTGTGTACTCACAAGGCACACACAGGAGATGGTGGCCATCTGCCAGTCAAGGTAAGGAGCCTGTGAGTGAACCTCACGTTGTTTGCACCTTGAATTTGGATCTCCCAGCCTCCAGAATATGAGAAATGAATCTCTGTTTTTAAATCATCCATCCTCTGGTATTTTGTTACGGCAGCCCAAGCAGAGTAATTACAGCATCCAAGCCCTTAAATTAAACTTCATCTACAAATTTGTTCTCTGCAAAACCTTCACATGAAAATCTGAACTCCAAAGTAAACTTTATTGACACTGTTATCAGGAGATCTTCATACTATTGTGCAGAATATGAGAACATGGACAAAAACCCAAAAAGGGCACATCGAAAAGAACACTGAAGCCCTCCCCACACTGCACAGGCCAAACACAGGTCTGAAGTCCACCACTTAAAATTTGGAAATTCTATAATCCCTGGAAACCACAAATACAGCCGTGAGTTTGCGTAAATTCATTTGGTGGCAAAACTTATCAAGAAAGAATGAAAAACAATTTATGGTACTTAAAAATCACACTTGGATCCATACATCTGTTGCATTTGGTTGGAAATAATTTTTCTTTTTTCTCCTCGTAAACATTCTTCTAGTATAGCATTCTGATGATGATCATAATCCACTGTTCATGTCTATCCGATGACAGTGAAAATAGCCTAATGATAAGACACTTAGAGGTTTTGTTATTCACATTAAAGAACTTAAACATTTGGAAGAATATTTCAAACTGAGTAGGTTTTTTTGATTGGTTTTCTTTTCTACCTTGTTCAGAACACAGCTATCCCACTGCTGCGCATACACACCGAGGAAACCAGAATTGAAAGAGACACGTGTATCCCAGTGTTCATCGCAGCACTGTTTATAGTAGCCAGGACATGGAAGCAACCTAGATGTTCATCAGCAGATGAATGGATAAGAAAGCTGTGGTACATATACACAATGGAGTATTACTCCACCATTAAAAAGACTACATTTGAATCAGTTCTAATGAGGTGGATGAAACTGGAGCCAATTATACAGAGTGAAGTAAGCCAGAAAGAAAAACACCAATACAGTATACTAACGCATACATATAGAATTTAGAATAACTAACCCTGTATGCGAGACAGCAAAAGAGACACAGATGTATAGAACAGTCTTTTGGACTCTGTGGGAGAGGGAGAGGGTGGGATGATTTGGGAGAATGGCATTGAAACATATAATATCATATATGAAATGAACCACCAGTCCAGGTTGGATGCATGATACTGGATGCTTGGGGCTGGTGCACTGAAACGACCCAGACAGATGGTACAGGGAGGGAGAAGGGAGGGGGATTCAGGATGGGGGACATGTGTATACCTGTGGCGGATTCATGTTGATGTATGGCAAAACCAATACAATATTGTAAAGTAATTAACCTCTAATTAAAATAAATTTATATTTTAAAAAATATATAAGCTTAATGTTGAATAAAACAATACATATTAAATCAATACACAATTATATAAACTGATTTAAAATTCAACATTCAAAAAACTAAGATCATGGCAACCAGTCCCATCACTTCATGACAAGTAATACATTTGAATCAGTTCTAATGAGGTGGATGAAACTGGAGCCAATTATACAGAGTGAAGTAAGCCAGAAAGAAAAACACCAATACAGTATACTAACGCATACATATAGAATTTAGAATAACTAACCCTGTATGCGAGACAGCAAAAGAGACACAGATGTATAGAACAGTCTTTTGGACTCTGTGGGAGAGGGAGAGGGTGGGATGATTTGGGAGAATGGCATTGAAACATATAATATCATATATGAAATGAACCACCAGTCCAGGTTGGATGCATGATACTGGATGCTTGGGGCTGGTGCACTGAAACGACCCAGACAGATGGTACAGGGAGGGAGAAGGGAGGGGGATTCAGGATGGGGGACATGTGTATACCTGTGGCGGATTCATGTTGATGTATGGCAAAACCAATACAATATTGTAAAGTAATTAACCTCTAATTAAAATAAATTTATATTTTAAAAAATATATAAGCTTAATGTTGAATAAAACAATACATATTAAATCAATACACAATTATATAAACTGATTTAAAATTCAACATTCAAAAAACTAAGATCATGGCAACCAGTCCCATCACTTCATGACAAGTAGATGAGGAAACAATGGAAACAGAGACAGATTATTTTCTTGGGCTCCAAAATCACTGCAGATGGTAACTGAAACAACGAAATTGAGACACTTGCTTCTTGAAAGAAAAGCTATGACAAACCTAGATAGCACACCAAAAAGCAGAGACATCACTTTACTGACAAAGGTCTATCTAGTCAAAGATATAATTTTTCCAGTAGTCATATATGGATGTGAGAGTTGTACCATAAAGAATGCGGAGCACCAAGAAATTGATACTTTTGAACTGTGGTGTTGGAAGAGACGCATGAGAGTCTCTTGGACTGCAAGGAGATCCAAACAGTCGATCCTAAAGGAAATCCAGAAAGAAAATTTTTTAAGGATAGCTTTGTCTGCTAGAGTTGCTGGAGAGGGGAGAAAGTGGAACTTTCCTTAGCAGAAACAATGGGTGCTGCTTAGAAGGAGCACAGAAAACCCCAGTGTGTGAGGTAGCTAAAAGCCCACACAGGTTAGACCACGGTGCAGCACAGAAAGTCTAAAGGAGCCAAGACGGTCCATCCCAAGAGGCTTGCCAGCTGTGGGGAAGCACTGGCTGGGGAAAGCAAACCGGACAGGGATTGGCATGGTCCATGTGTCTGTTTGGACGGCAGCAGAGGAGAAGGGTGGTCCTTACGAAAAGTGACCATTTTCAAGGGCTGAGTTAGCTATTGTGGTTTTTAACTTTAGGCCCAATATCCTTGTTAGCCATCTCCAGGAAAGAAGTATTTCATGATTCATGTTTTAACATAAGTCATTGTTACCTAGAACCACGTAACCTCCTTCTGTTGAGAAGTATGTTTCTGTTTCCATTGGACCTTCGAAACAAGGAGTCACACTAAATGTCTGAGAAGCAGAGGTGATGGAGGCCCCATTGAGCTGAAGATTGCTGAGGCAGCCACTGAAGCTGTAGACCAAGTTTATCTGAGAGGAGAAGGCATTTCCTAAAATCCATTTTCTCAGCACTCACAGATGCACCAATGAAGGGATTTGTGTCCTGAGAGGAACCTACCAATTTCTTGCCTTATTTGTTTTAGCTATCTGAATAATCAATTATTTTCCAGACTGTTGCTTTTTAACGAGATCTTTGAAGCTAGAATTTTGTATTAGATAATAACAGCTGTAATTGAGGTACAAAAATTTCAACATTTTTCACAAGGTAAATTGCAGCTGCGGTTTTCAAATTCAATTAGAAATATTCTCATTTGTTTTCTTCAAGAAAGACAGCTGTGTCCTAGATCACCTAATGTTGATGAGGGCTAGCAAAGAACTAAACTGTTAAATCTACCATGGTTAAATAAACAGCAGAGAATTTGCTTAAAAAAAGAAATCAGTCCTGAGTATTCATCGGCAGGACTGATGTTGAAGCTGAAGTTCCAATACTTTGGCCACCTGATGCTAACAGCCAACTCATTTTAAAAAGAGTCTGATGCTAGAAAAGATTGAGGGCAGGAGGAGAAGGGGATGACAGAGGATAAGATGGTGGGATGGCATCACCAAATCAAAGGACATGAGTTTGAGTAAACTCAGGAAATAGTGAAGGGCAGGGAAGCCTGGTGTGCTGCAGTTCATGGTGTTGCAAAGAGTGGGACACAACTGAGAAACTAAACAATAACAACAATCAACAAACAATGAGAAATTGTGGGAAAATATTTCCCCCTAATTTCCATTTTCTCATCTTTCTTTGATGAAAAAGTCAAATAGAAATTTCCCTCCTCAGCACTGCTATAGTTCTATTAGCTTAGTTTTTCAAAAGTAAATTCTTACATCAGTCAGTCTGAGTCCTAACATCCTTGGTGCCCTACTGCTCCAGTTAGCTTCATCAAACATGTTACCTGCAACCTGCATTCTCAGCCCAGCTCTGTGTCCACTCTGTTCCCTGGCAAGGTGGTCCCGAGGTTACCGTGCACCAGCTCAGCCTGCTCTAGCCACGTGCCCAGTTTTCCTGAGAAGTATAATCTCAGCCTTAAAAGCGATCTGGGAGAACCTCCTGTTTCCTTTGCCTCTAACTATGTCTGGTTTTCAAATCAACTTTAGTCTTTCTCCAGTGACCTAAACCTTTGCTGATCACCTCTACCCTCTCTACTTTAGAAATTCTTCCATCTTGAACCCAACTTTGCTCTTTTGCAAATTTAACTGAATACACATGGCACGTTTTTCTGCTTCTCTCAAGGACTTACATTCTAGTTTAGATTCACACTTTTAATTGCCCAACCATAAAGTAAATAACCCTTGGCTTTACTCTAGGTTCTAGACTCTCAGCCCTCATCAAATGCTTCCAGTTTCTCAGTCTGATCTGTGTTTCTGTTGCCCAGTCTTGAACTCTAACAACCGATTACTGTGGCTAATACAGATACATGTTCGAATTCAGGCCCTGACAAAAGCAACAAAGAGACTAAAGTTAACTTACTTTTTAAGCCACAGACATCAATTTACCTTTATAAGCCATTAAGGGTTCATCATAAATGTAGTAAAATATAATACCTAATCAGTTCAGTTCAGTTCAGTTGCTCAGTCGTGTCTGACTCTTTGTGACCCCATGGACTGCAGCACATCAGGCCTCCCTGTCCATCACCAACTTTCAGAATTGCTCAAACCCATGTTTGAGTTGGTGATACCATCCAATCATCTCATCCTCTGTCGTCTCCTTCTACTCCTGCCTTCAATCTTTCCCAGTATCAGAGTCTTTTCCAGTGAGCCAGTTCTTCACATCAGGTAGCCAAAGTATTGGAATTTCAGCTTCAACATCAGTTGTTCCAGTGAATAATCAGGACTGATTTCCTTTAAGATGGACTGGTTGGATCCCCTTGATGTCCAAGGGACGCTCAAGAGTCTTCTCCAACACCACAGTTCAAAAGCATCAATTATTCGGTGCTCAGATTTCTTACAGTCTAAATCTCACATCCATACATGACAACTGGAAAACTACAGCCTTGACTAGAAAGACCTTTGTTGGCAAAGTAATGTCTCTACTTTTTAATATGCTGTCTAGGTTGGTCATAGCTTTTCTTCCAAGGAGAAAGTGATTTTTAATTTCGTGCCTGCAGTCGTCATCTGCAGTGATTTTGAAACCCCAAAACAATAAAGGCTGTCACTGTTTCCACAGTTTCCCCACATATTTGCCATGAGGAGATGGGACCAGATGCCATAATGTTAGTTTTCTGAATGTTGAGTTTGAAGCCAACTTTCTCACTCTCCTCTTTCACTTTCATCAAGAGGCTCTTTAGTTCCTCTTCACTTTCTGCCATAATAGTGGTGTCATCTGCATATCTGAGGTTATTGATATTTCTCCCAGAAACCTTGATCCAGATTCCAGCTTTTGCTTCATCCAGCCCAGTGTTTCTTATGATGTACTCTGCATAGTTAAATAGTAGGGTGACAATATACAGCCGTGACGTACTCCTTTCCCAATTTGGAACCAGTCTGTTGTTCCATGTCCAGTTCTAAGTGTTGCTTCTTAACATGAATACAGATTTCTCAGAAGGCAGGGAAGGTGGTCTTGTATTCCCATCACTTTAAGAATTTTCCACAGTTTGTTGTGAACCACATACTCAAAGGCTTTGGTGTAGTAAAAAAGCAGAAGTTGATGCTTTTCTGAAATTCTCTTGCTTTTTTGATGTTGGTAATTTGATCTCTGGTTCCTCTGCCTTTTCTAAATCCAGCTTGAGCATCTGGAAATTCACGGTTCATGTACTGTTGAAACCTGGCATGGAGAATTTTGAGCATTACTTTGTTAACATGTGAGATGAGTGCAATTTTGCAGTAGTTTGAACATTCTTTGGCATTGCCTTTCTTTGGGAAAGGAATGAAAACTGATCTTTTCCAGTCCTGTGGTCACTGCTAAGTTTTCCAAATTGACTGGCATATTGAGTGCAGCACTTTCACAGCATCATCTTTTAGGATTTGAAATAGCTTTCCTGGAATTCCATCAACTCCACTATTCGTTCATAGAGATGCTTCCTAAAGCCCATTTGACTTCACATTCCAGGATGTCTGGCTCTAAGTGAGTGATCATACCATCATGGTTATCTGGGTCATGAAGATCTTTTTTGTATAGTTCTGTGTATTCTTGCCACCTCTTCTTAATATCTTCTGTTTCTGTTAGGTCCATTGCATTTCTGTCCTTTATTGTGCCCATCTTTGCATGAAATGTTCCCTTGGTATCTCTAATTTTCTTGAACATATCTCTAGTCTTTCCTATTCTACCATTTTCCTCTATTTCCTTGCACTTATCATTGAGGAAGGCTTTCTTATCTCTCCTTGCTATTCTTTGGAACTCTGCATTCAGATGGATATATCTTTCCTTTTCTCCTTTGCTGTTAGCTTCTCTTCTTTTCTCAGCTCTTTGTAAGGCCTCCTCAGACAAACATTTTGCCTTTTTCCATTTCTTTCTCTTGGGGATGGTCTTGATTACTGCCTCCTATACAATGTTGAACCTACATCCATAGTTCTTCAGGTACTCTGTCTATCATATCTAAACCTTTGAATCTATTTGTCACTTTGACTGTATAATCTTAGGGGATTTGATTTGGGTCATATCTGAATGGTCTAGTGATTTTCTCTCCTTTCTACAATTAAGTCTGAATTTGCCAAAAAGCTGTTCATTATCTGAGCCACTGTCAGCTCCTGGTCTTGCATAGAGCTTCTCTATCTTTGGCTCAAAGATAGAGATTTTGGTACTGACCATCTGGTGATGTCCATGTGTAGAGTCATTTCTTGTGTTCTTGAGAGAGGTTGTTTGCTATGACCAGTGCGCTCTCTTGGCAAAACTCTGTTAGCCTTTGACCTGCTTCGTTTTGTTCTCCAAGGCTAAATTTGCCTTAATAGGCAGCTCCAGGTAGCTCTTGAGTTCCTACTTTTACTTTCCAGTCCCCTATAATGAAAATGATATCTTCTTTTAGGTGTTTGTTCTAGAAGGTCTTGTAACTCTTCATAGAACCATTGAAGTTCAGGTTCTTCAGAATTACTGGTTGGGCCATAGACTTGGATTACCGTGATATTGAATGTTTGCCTTGGAAATGAATAGAGATCTTCTGTTGCTTTTGAGACTGCATCCAAGTGCTGCATTTAGGACTCTTTTGTTGAATATGATGGCTATTCCATTTCTTCTATGTGTTTCTTGCCCACAGGAGATATAATGGCTATCTGAGTTAACTTCACCCATTCCTGTCCACTTAGTATTTATTAGGTATTATAATACCTAAACAATCACAGGTTAAGAGGATTCGCGAGTAGAGGTTAAAAGGACTATAGAAGAGATCCTCCCATTTTTAGTGTTCCTTCCTTTTACTCTAAAGAGCATCATTTAAAAATCTTCCTAACTAAGATACATTGATGTTTGTCAGAGGTTTTACATTTTTCTGAACATCCCTCTCAGTCAGAATGCACATCATCACTCAGTACACTGATACCTATAGATACATATGTACCTGAAACATACACAAACTAGCATTTAATCTTATAAGCTGTATTACACTGTGTTTTCTACTATATTATACTCCATTGTATTCTATTTCATTTTTTAAAAGACAACCCTCACAATTGAATTTATAACCCACAGACAGGTCAGGATCTGAAAAGCCCTGACAGATATCCTCATGTATGACCTTAGAGATGGACAGCATTGAAATCTATGATGCTACTTCAGAAAAGCTATAGGAAGTCTTCATACCTTGTCTTCATACCTTGAACTATTTTGTGTAGTTATTAAAGAATTTAGAAAATTTAACAAAATCCAAGACAGTTGTTCCTTCTCTGGAAATTAAAATTGAACAAGTCAGGGACGGAGTAGCTACTCGATGTTACTAGCCAACTCCTAAAATGTTGAAGACAAGCAGGAAGGTATATCCAGACATCTATCTGAAGCATGTTCCCAGGTCAGAGGAGGAAAGGACAGAAATGAGTAAAGTTGTTTACAACTTTGATCCACAGACAATGCTTGTATAGACACGGAAGTCCTCTTTTCTTACTGGGTGTCACGTCCTGGAGGCTTTTGTGAACTTTTCTCTTTTAGGAGCCACTGATGGCTGAATCAAAAATCTACCCGCAGTACACAAATTCTTTATTAATTGCCACGGCACAGAATGAAAACTTTTTCCACTTTAATTCTAATATTTTTGAGAATTGTTTGACAAAGATGCCAAGCAAAATTCTAGATGGAAGTCAAAGAAGCTCCTAACTTCTGACACACTCCTATTCTCCATCACTTCTCAAAGACAGTGTGGACTGCCTGAGTCTGCAGTCACCCCTTTCACTAAGATTTCTGAACTCATCTTCAGTATTTAATGTGTCACACTTCCCTCTTCATAATGCTTAGTATGTCTTTGCAATTTAAGTGTTTTGGGAGGATACAGAATACAAACCAGTAACCCTACTGCACATTCTACTGACACTACACATTACTTTACTGTGCGATTTCTTTTTAAAAAAATTTAAACATAGTCATAAGAACCTTTACCATTGACCTTAGATTTACTTTTTGAGACTCAGACCATGAAAGCTTCAGCTGAGTATGTCCATCTGGGCCCACCTCTGGTACTATCTTCCTGTCTCAGTTTTATTTCAAACAGTTTTTTTTTCTCTTTTTTTGGAACTTGTTGCTTTTTTTTTGCCACTGTTATATTACTTTACAGAATTCTGTGATTTTCTGTCATAAATCAACAAGAATCACTATGTCTTCTTTGGATAAATGTCTTTTTTTTAGGTCTTTTTCCCACTTTTTGATTAGGCTTCCCCCCCCTCCCCCCAGTATGGAGTTGTATGAGCTATTATTCTCAAAATTAATTCTTTGTAAGTTGTTTCATTTGCTATTATTTTTTTCCATTCTGAGGGTTGTCTTTTCACCTTGTTTGTAATTTCCTTTGCTGTGCAAAAGCTTTTAAGTTTAATTAGGTCCTACTAGTTTATTTTTGTTTTTGTTTCCATTATTTTAGGAGGTAGGCCATAGAAGATTTCGCTCTATGTTTATTTTGATTTATGTCATCGAGTTTTCTGCCTATTCAAACAGTTTTTAAACACCTCCCTCTTCAGACAGCTCTCTGTGAGCCCTTCACTCCCACTCAAGCTCCATCTGACCCCTGTCCCCCTTTATTCTCTAACTCAGTGAAGATCAATCATGATTAGCAAATCAAATTTCAAGGTGCTCAGACGCCAGGTTTCCTTTTAGACACTTTAGTTGGAGAAACAGACTGGACTTTCATCTTTCATGAGTCTGCACTGGGAATCTGGGTTTATCCACTTTTCTGGTCTTTATTATTCCCTTGTGATAATAATCTTTTTTTCCACTTTGGGCACTTTCTCATCCTTATTATTTTCCTCTGTGTTCTGAACATCTCAGCTTATTTGACAGTCTGAAGCTTAGAACTGTAAATGGGCTTACATTTAAATTCCCTTTTCCTCATCATTACTTTTTTGAGCTTCAAATTTGGTGTGTGTATGTGTGTGTGTATATACATACACAAGCATGTGTGTGTACCAAGGAAACTAGTTAAATTCTTTGGTTTTCATGAATAGAGTGAAAATCAAATTGCATAGATTTCCTATTTTCTTTTCTTTGTTTTTTTTTGGTGTTTAATGCATTTTATTTTATTTTTTTTAATTAATTTAAAACTTTATTCTATTTTACAATACTGTAATGGTTTTGCCATACACTGACATGAATCAGCCACAGGTGTACACGATCTCCTAATGCTGAAGCCCCCTCCCACCTCCCACCCCACACCATCTCCCCGGATCATCCCGTACCCCAGCCCCGAGTATCCTGTATCCTGCATTGAACATAGACTGGCACTTCATTTCTTACATGATAGTATACATGTTTCAGTGCCATTCTCCCAAATCATCCCACTCTCTCCCTCTCCCTCAGAAGCCAAAAGTCCATTCTATACCTCTGTGT
>SJYC01022098.1:0-12724 GCA_006408675.1 Madoqua kirkii | reverse complement strand
TAGGTTGTTTCCATGTCCTGGCAATTATAAACAATGCCACAACTGACATGCATCACAGCAGGATCCTCTATGATCCACCTCCCAGTATACTGGAAATAAAAGCAAAAATAAACAAATAGGATCTAATTAAAATTAAAAGCTTCTGCACAACAAAGGAAACTATAAGTAAGGTGAAAAGACAGCCTTCTGAATGGGAGAAAACAATAGCAAATGAAGCAACTGACAAACAACTAATCTCAAAGATATACAAGCAACTTATGCATCTCAACTCCAGAAAAATAAATGACCCAATCAAAAAATGGGCCAAAGAACTAAAAAGGCATTTCTCCAAAGAAGACATACAGATGGCTAACAAACACATGAAAAGATGCTCAGCATCACTCATTATCAGAGAAATGCAAATCAAGACCACAGTGAGGTACCACTTCACACCAGTCAGAATGGCTGCGATCCAAAAATCTACAAGCAATAAATGCTGGAGAGGATGTGGAGAAAAGGGAACCCTCTTACACTGTTGGTGAGAATGCAATCTAGTACAGCCATTATGAAAAACAGTGTCGAGATTCCTTAAAGAATTGCAAATAGAACTGCCTTATGACCCCGCAATCCCACTGCTGGGCATACACACCGAGGAAACCAGATTTCCTATTTTCTTAAATACCACTGGAAAGAAATAGAACTCTTCCTTCCTTCCTATTATGATTTATTTTAAGCCTTGTCCAGAAACTGCTGAAAGTTAAAGTAGCGCATAGCTCATGGCCTTGGTCCCCAGGGAAGAATGATCTCTGTGCTCTGTTTCATTTTCTCCAATCATCCTTCCACATTTCAGGGGAAGAAATCACATTGTCACCAAGCCTCTTGCTTTTCCAGAGAAGAAGCAGAACTTTCTGTGGTCTTTTCAACTTTGCATAAAAGCAGGATCTGCTGACAGTCGTGCCAGAAAAGTATCACCATGAAATTCAAAGTGAAAGAGGGATGAGCTTAAACAGGTTTCCCCACTGCTTGCTGGAAGATACCAGAAAAATGAGAAGGAAGTTTTAAAAACAGCACAGAAGGGCTCCCTCTTGAAAACCTTGCAAACACTATTTTTTCCCTAAACTTGTGTAGTATAGACATAACACACCAGCTCAAGTGGAATGGAAAGTCTAGAAATTAAGGGCTCAGCTCTTCTGGACATAGCTGCTGATGGTGTGTAAGACCTTTGCATACATTGCTTAGAAGCTTCATATCCTTCCATTTCAGAGGCAAAGGATATGCAATGATGTTTCAAGGATGAAGATATAAGATTTAAAAAATAATGAAAAAGAAAAAGGGATCAGTTCCAGATAAGTGACAGATGTATTTCCTTCTAGACCTGGTCCATGGCATCACCTGGGACCTTGTTAGAAATACAGAATCTCAGGTCTAGCCCAGACTTGTGGAAGCAGAAAGAGCTTTTAAAAGGCTCTCCAGGGATCTGAGAGATCCCCTTTGTAGCTTTGTAGCTTGAGTAGCTGGATACACTTTGTAGTTGTCCTGGCTGACTAGACTGGGTCTCTCTGAGTGCTGGTAAGTATAGAGGTAGAAGAGTTCTGCTAAACCAAACCATCTGTGCTTAACTCAGGCTATTAAAAATGATATTGGTGAAGCTGGAAGACAGTGTAGAGGGTTAATGTATTCTTACCATAAAAATATTCAGAAATTCAGGTCAGAGGAGAGAGTCCAAAGGGAGATTTGGTCTTATATCAAATACATTTTTTTCCCTAAAACATTCTACAAATGCTAAAAAGAGCCCCCTCCACCTCCTGTATTAAAATGATGCTGTCACAGTGAAAATCAGAGAAATTTAGTTCACCTCAACAAAATAATGCATGTGTTATTGAACAAATATCTTGTTGACTTTCAAACATAAGTGTGTTATCTGAGCTCCGTGGAAATAAATGTTTGAGTTCCCGATCTTTGACTCAAACATAGATTTTCACAACATATTCTGCCGTGTTGTAAAATCTTGCAGTTTATCTTATAACTCATAGCTGTGGAATCAACTCCATGCTCATTACAATGTCTGGTCAGTGTTTTCAGAGCAGGGGGATGAACCACAGGCCAAGCAAGGTCAATAAGAAAACTGTAAGCTATAAGGAATGTTTCTAATTCCCGGATTGTGGGGTGACCCCTCTGTCCTCCCAGTAGGCAGAATCTTGGTAAAACACTAAACCTTCCTTTGCAAACCCTGGGTCTCAAGCTCTTGGGCCTGTGGTCTACATTTTCAAATTCAATTCATATATGTTCATTATATATTATTGGGCTTATGATGTACAAAGTACTTTGGGAAGCTTCTAAAAGGTACACAGAGGAATGACCCTTGGAGTCTGAAGCCAAATGCAGAAATTAATGAAATATAGCACTTGCCAAATTTGAAGGTCAAAATTTTTCTGTTGTTAGTTTGCCTTTACTGCCAATCATAATATAAACCACCTAATCTTAGATGATGTATTATCCTAAAGGGAAAAAAGGTAAATCTAGCATAAGTAGATGCTATAATAAATGTATTGGCTAAGCTTTGATGTATTCTGAAAAGCAGACATTCTTGTTTCTCTGAGACAAATAAAATCTTATTCTAAATATTGATAAACACAATTTCTTCTGATTCTGGAATGAGCTATTACCACTGGAGATTCAGGGCTTGGCAATGGCACTTCCCTCTACCTGAAACACCCATTTCTTGGCTTTTCAAAATGTTGCCTCTTTCACTGATGCTTTCTTAATCCCATCAAAACAGACTCCTTAGCTTCAGGAGCTATTATCACTAAGTACATGTGATAGGTCCATAATAATTTATTCACTATTGAAGAAAATGAGATTACATCTCAGAATTAACTTCTTTTTTTTTTTTTTAGAATTAACTTCTTTAAGAACTGGTTTGGTTTAAACTTTATTCACATATTCATTCATTCAATATGTTATTCAGCATTTACTATGTGTCAAGCATTGTTCTGTGCAGAGTTGTAGTGATAGGGGATGGGGATGTAGGTACAGCAATGAACAGTACAGATTGGTTCATTATATCTTGAGGCTCATGGAATAGCTGGGCACATACCTGACAACAAACATGCAAAAAAATTGACAAAAAGATCATTTTAAACAGTGCAAAGTACTGTTAAGAAAATAAAACTGGTGAAGATGAGAGAAATGGTGGTTATAGTAGCTACTTTATTTGAGCCATTTTACTTACTTATCATATATAACCTTTGCTGTGTGCTAGGATTACTCTTGCTCCTTGGAGGAAAAGCTGTAACAAACCTAGAGAGTGTATTAAAAAGCAGAGATATCATTTTACCAACAAAGGTCCGTATAGTCAAAGCTATAGTTTTTCCAGTAGTCATGTATAGATGTGAGAGTTGGACCATAAAGAAAGCTGAGCACCAAAGAATTGATGCTTGCAAATTGTGGTGATGGAAAAGATTCTTGAGAGTCCCTTGGGCAACAAGGAGATCAAACCAGTCAGTCCTAAAGGAAATCAACCCTGAATTGGAATTCTTTGGAAGGACTGATGCTGAAGTGGAAACTCTAACACTTTGGCCACCTGATGCAAAGAGCCAGTTCACAGGAAAAGACCCTTATGATGGACGAGACTGACAGCAAGAGGAGACGGGATGACAGAGGATGAGATGGTTGGACACATCTCTGATTCTCTGGACATGAGTTTGAACAAACTCAGGGAAATATTGAAGGACAGGGAAGCCTGACATACTAGAGGTCATGGGATCACAGACAGTTGGACACAACTTGGTCACTGAATAACAGTAAGGACTACTCTAAGCTCTTTAAAAATATTAAATCATTCTTTCTTGAAAATATGACTGCCAAAAAATACATTTATCACTTCCATTCTATACGTGAACTCTAACCCCTAGACATGGCTTCCCTGGAGATCTGGCACCCCACTTGGCCTGCCTATAACATTAACATAAACCAGCCTATATGACCCATGTGGCTATGCCCTGCAATGAAATACTTTCCCTATACCAAGTAATGGGTATTACCAAATGCACATTTTCAAGGGAAAAATGCATTGCTACATCTAATATCAACTGTATTTAAATTTCATAAGACAAAATCTTTTACTTTTTTATTGAAGAGTAACTAAAATATAATAAAATATATAGGTTTCAAGTGAAAAAATTACCGAATCTGACATATATACGCATGGAACATCTATCAAGATACCATTTCCATCATCCAAGAAAAGTCCATTCTGTCCCGTCTCAATCAACTGTATCCATTTTAGTTGCTTCTGCTGATGTTTTGCATCCAAACAGTGTTTAGATTTCTCATCAATGTTTCACCTGCCAGTACAAGCCAATACTCATATTTGAAAGTTACAATATCCACTGCAATTTTCAAAAGCAAGCTGAAATCCTGTATTTCTTGCCCTTTTTTGTGTATATCAGTCAGTTCAGTTACTCAGTTGTGTCCAGTTCTTTGGGAGCCCATGGACAGCAGCACTCCAGGCATCCCTGTCCATCACCACTCCTGGAGCCTACTTAAACTCATGTCCATAGAGTCGGGGAGGCTATCCAACCATCTCATCCGCTGTCATCTCTTTCTCCTGCCTTCAATCTTTTCCAGCATCAGGGTCCTTTCCAATGAGTCAGTTCTTTGCATCAAGTGGCCAAAGTATTGGAGTTTCAGCTTCAGCATCATTCCTTTCAATGAATATTCAGGACTTATTTCCTTTAGGATGGACTGGTTGGATCTCCTTGCAGTCCAAGGGACTCTCAAGAGTTTTCTCCAACACCACAGCTGAAAAGCATCAATTCTTTGGCCCTCAGCTTTCTTTATAGTTCAACTCTCACATCCACACATAACTCCTGGAAAAAACATAGCTTTGACTAGATGGACCTTTGTTGGCAAAATAATGTCTCTGCTTTTTAATATGCTGTCTAGGTTGGTCATAGCTTTTCTTCCAAGGGGCAAAAGTCGTTAAATTTCATGGCTGCAATCACCATCTGCAGAGATTTTGGGGCCCCCAAAATAAAGTATGTCACTGTTTTCATTGTTTCCCCATCTATTTGCCATGAGATGATGGGACCAGATGCCATTATCTTAGTTTTCTGAATGTTCAGTTTGAAGCCAACATTTTCACTCTCCTTTCACTTTCATCAAAAGACTCTTTTTAGTTCTTCACTTCCTGCCATAAAGGTGGTCTCATCTGCATATCTGCGGTTATTGATATTTCTCCCGGCAATCTTGATTACTGTATGAGCTACATCCAGCCTAGCATTCGGCACGATAACCTGAATATAAGTTAAATTAGCAGAGTGACAATATACAGCTTTTCTGATTTGGAAACTGTTGTTCCATGTCCAATTCTGTTTGTGCCTGACATGCATACAGACTTATCAGAAGGCAGGGAAGGTGACCTGGTATTCCCATCTCTTCAAGAATTTTCCACAGTTTCTTGTGATTCACACAGTCAAGGGCCTTGGCATAGTCAATAAAACAGAAGTAGATGTTTTATTGGAACACTGTTGCTTTTAAGATGATCTAACAAATGTTGGCAATTTGATCTCTGGTTCCTCTGCCTTTTCTAAATTCAGCTTGAACATCTGGAAGTTCACCATTCACATACTGTTGAAGCCTGGCTTGGAGAATTTTGAGCATTACTTTACTAGCATATAAGATGAGTGCAATTGTGTGGTAACGTTAACATTATTTGGCATTGCCTTTCTTTGGGACTGAAATGAAAACTGACCTTTTCCAGTCCTGTGGCCATTACTGAGTTTTCCAAATTTGCTGGCATATTGAGCGCAGCATTTTCACAGCCTCTTCTTTCAGGATTTGAAATAGCTCTGCTGGAATTCCATCACCTCCACTAGCTTTGTTCATAGTAATGCTTCCTAAGGCCCATTTGACTTCTCATTCCAGGATGTCTGGCTCCAAGTGAGTGATCATACCATCATGGTCATGAAGATCTTTTTTTGTATAGTTCTTCTGTGTATTCTTGCCACCTCTTCTTAATATCTTCTGATTCTGTTAGGTCCATACTATTTTTTTCCTTTATTGTGCTCATCTTTGCATGAAATGTTCCCTTGGTATCTCTAATTTTCTTAAAGAGATCTCTAGTCTTTCCCATTCTATTGTTTTCCTCTATTTCTTTGTACTGATCACTGAGGAAGGCTTTCTTATTTCTCCTTGCTGTTCTTCGGAACTCTGCATTCAAATGGGCATATCTTTCCCTTTTTCCTTTGTCTTTCGTGTCTTTTCTTTCCTCAGCTCTTTGTAAGGCCTCCTCAGACAGCCATTTTGCCTTTTTGAATTTCTTTTTCTTGGGGATGGTCTTGTTCACTGCCTCCCGTACAGTGTCATAAACTTCCGTCCATAGTTCTTCGGGCACTCTATCAGATCTAAACCCTTTAATCTATTTGTCACTTCCACTGTATATTCATAGTGATTTAGGTCATACCTGAGTGGTCAAGTGATTTTCCCTACTTTCTTCAAGTTAAGTCTGGATTTGGCAAAAAAGTATTCATGGTCTGAGGCACAGTAAGCTCCTGGCCTTGTTTTTGCTGATGGTATAGAGCTTTTCCATCTTTGGGTGCAAAGAATATAATCTGTCTGATTTTGGTATTGACCATCTGGTGATGTCCATGTGAAGAGCCTTCTCTTGTGTTGTTGAAAGAAAGTGTTTGCGATGACCAGTGTGTTCTATGACCAGTGTGTTCTCTTGGCAAAACTCTGCCTTTGACTTTGAATTTTGTACTCCCAGGTCAAATTTGCCTGTTACTTTAGGTAGCTTTGACTTCCTACTTTTGCATTCCAGTCCCCTATAACGAAAAGGACATCTTTTTTGTGTGTTAGTTCTAGAAGGTCTTGTATGTCTTCATAGAACCATCAACTTCAGCTTCTTCAGCATTACTGGTTGGGGCATAACTTGTATTACTGTGATATTGAGTTGTTTGCCTTGAAAACGAACAGACATGATTCTGTCATTTTTGAGATTGCACCCAAGTACTGCATTTTGGAGTATTTTCTTTACTATGATGGCTATTTCATTTCTCTTGAAGGATTCTTGCCCATAGTAGTAGATATAATGGTCATCTGACTTAAATTCACCTGTTCCAGTCCATTTTATTTCACTGATTCCTAAAATATCAATGTTCAGTCTTGCCATCTCCTAAGTTGATTCAGGACCTAACTTTCCTGGTTCCTAGGCAATACTGCTCTTTACAGCATTGGATTTTACCTCCACCATGAGCCACATCCACAACTGGGAGTTGTTTTCGCTTTGGCTCCATCTCTTCATTCTTTCTGGTGTTATTTCTCTGCTCTTCTCCCACAATGTATTGGGGCACCTACCGACCTGGGAAATTCATCTTTCAGTATCATATCTTTTTGCCATTTCATAATATTTATATGCATATCTTCTTCAGAAGTGTTAGTTGTGCTTTGATTTTGGTTCAATACATCTGTTTCCATACACTCCACCTGCTGACAAGGTGCTTGGGCTCCATTGTCCACTGTTTGTAACCTAGACTCATCATGCACAGTCCACTGAACTTGGAGCAGGTCTCTGAAGGTGCGTCCTACCACCCTAAAATCTAGAGAGAAAACACAGACAGATACTCTTTGTGTTCCACACCTTCCCTGAAGTTCCCAAACTATTTAAAATCTGCACATGAGGTATTTTCTCAGCACATCTCTAACTCATGGAAGTTCAGTTCAGTTCAGTCACTCAGTCATGTCCAACTCTCTACGACCCCATGAACCGCAGCATGCCAGGCCTCCCTGTCCATTACCAACTGCTGGAGTCTACCCAAACCCATGTGCATTGAGTCAGTGATGCCATCCAACCATCTTAACCTCTGTCATCCCCTTCTCCTCCTGCCCTCAATCTTTCCCAGCATTAGGGTGTTTTCAAATGAGTCAGCTCTTCACATCAGGTGGCCAAAGTGTTGGAATTTCAGCTTCAGCATCATTCCTTCCAATGAACACCCAGGACTGATCTCCTTTAGGATGGACTGGTTGGATTTTCTCACAGTCCAAGGGACTCTCAAGAGTCTTCTCCAGCACCACAGTTTGCTGCTGCTGCTGCTAAGTCACTTCAGTCATGTCCGACTCTGTGCAACCCTGTGGACGGCAGCCCACCAGGCTCCCCCGTCCCTGGGATTCTCCAGGTAAGAACACTGGAGTGGGTTGCCATTTCCTTCAAAAGCATCAATTCTTCGGTGCTCAGCTTTCTTTATAGTCCAGCTCTCACATCCATCCATGACTACTGGAAAAACCATAGCCTGGAGCAGATGGACTTTTGTTGACAAAGTAATGTCTCTGCTGTTTAATATGCTGTCTAGGTTGGTCATAACTTTTCTTCCAAGGAGTAAGCAGCTTTTAATTTCATGGCTGTAATCATGATCTGCAGTGATTTTGGAGCCCCAAAATATAAAGTCAGCTACTGTTTTCACTGTTTCCCATCTATTTGCCATGAAGAGATGGGACCGGATGCCATGCTCATGGAAGTGAAGGGAGTAAATCAGAATGAAATAGGCCTTTGCTTCTCAATCTTGAATGTGCCTATGGACTATCTAAGGATCTTATTAAAATGCAAAGTATCGTGTTGATGTGTGGCTAAACCAATACAATATTGTAAAGTTAAAAAAAGTAATAATAATAAATAAATAAATAAGAAAAAAAGTATATAAAACACAAAGTATCATTCACCAGGTATGGGGCTGGGCCTGTGACTGAATTTCTAAAAAGTTCTGGGTGATACTGATGCTAGTAATCCAAAGACCACAAGTTGAGTATTCAAGACAAATTTAAGGTCAGATTAAATAAACATTTACGAATGAGCCAAGTTCTAGGGCATAAAAGGGACTCTGCTAAAATAAATTTAGAGGTTATTGGGTTAAATTTAAAATGGTTCTTTTTGTGGTCTTGATTTGCATTTCTCTGAGGTACCACTTCACACCAGTCAGAATGGCTGCGATCCAAAAATCTACAAGCAATAAATGCTGGAGAGGATGTGGAGAAAAGGAAACCCTCTTACACTGTTGGTGGGAATGCAAACTAGTACAGCCATTATGGAAAACAGTGTGGAGATTCCTTAAAGAATTGCAAATAGAGCTGCCTTATGACCCAGCAATCCCACTGCTGGGCATACACACCGAGGAAACCTGAATTGAAAGAGACACATGTGCCCCAATGTTCACTGCAGCATTGTTTATAATCGCCAGGACATGGAAACAACCCAGATGTCCATCAGCAGATGAATGGATAAGAAAGCTGTGGTACATATACACAATGGAGTATTACTCAGCCCTTAAAAAGAATAAATTTGACTCAGTTCTAATGAGATGGATGAAACTGGAGCCGATTATACAGAGTGAAGTAAGCCAGAAAGAAAAACACCAATACAGTATATTGACACATATATATGGAATATAGAAGACAGTAATGATGACCCCGAAAGTGAGACAATATAAGAGACACAGAGGTATAGAACGGACTTTTGGCTTCAGAGGGAGAGGGAGAGGGTGGGATGATTTGGGAGAATGGCAACGAAACATGTATACGATCATATGGGAGATGAAGCACCAGTCTATGTTCAATACAGGATACAGAATGCTTGGGGCTGGTGTACGGGATGATCCGGGGAGATGAGGGGGGGAAGAAAGGTGGGAGGGGGCTTTGGCATGGGGAGATTGTGTGCACCTGTGGCTGATTTGTGTCGATGTATGGCAAAAGCCAATGCAGTACTGTAAAACAAAATAAAGTATTAAATAAAAAAATAAAATAAAATAAAATAAAATGGTTCTTTTAAGATAAGACTCATAGAACATATAACATGCTAATGCAAATTGTGACTTATGGTATATGAAGTTTTCCATGTTTATTAGATCAAGGAGCACTTTTTTTTGAAGAGCGTCTGATAGGTCCACTGCCTATCCAGTAGGGTAAAGGGACCTTGTAGATCCTTCTGAACCTAAACTCCTATTATTTCTAAGGAAGCTCTCTCAAGGATTTGATTATCTTGACAAAATAAATACAACACAAAACTTCCCATTGTTTCATATTCCTTATTTCTTTTTCTGCCTTTTTGAAATTACAGATTCCACAAACTTTTAGAGCCAGAAGGCCAAGATTCTACATTATTGGCAACTTAATGCCTAAAAACAAAGAAAAGTGGGTACCTAGAAAGCTGTGTAACATATAACCTATGAAAGTAAATTATTGGCATCAATGAGCCTCACAAATAACGGTTAGCTTATAGGATTCATTTTTCCCACACTGTAACAATGCTGTTCATTCCTCTCACTAGCTTAACTGGGAAACTGAGTCCTCTGTCATTTCTCTAAATAATGACTTTCCCTCAGTATGCCTCTTACTTGGGACATGATATCTGTCTGACAGCTGAGCTTTTAAATTTCTTTCAGAGTGTCAAACTGGTCTATCTTATTGAGGTATTTAAAACACAAACAGACTTTAAAAACATGCACTTCTAGTAAACTTAAGAAATTCAGAATTGTGACGGCAAGTTTCTCTTTCTGCCTGGAATCTTTCCATTGCTCTCACAGACACACTTGGATTTCTGAAGTACAGCCTTGCATTGTCTTATGACAGTCTTGTTTTGCTGCCTAAGTGCACTGATTCAAATGTACAGGCTTTCAACATTGCATTTACTGAAAATAACATTAGAAACATCACTAAAGCTATTCAGTAAACTCTGGTTACTCTAAGATTTCACATTTATACTTCAAATTCTCCCAAACAAACCTGGGGGGTCACAGAATATTTAAAAATTATAAACTGGAGTCATGCCATCTGCAAGGATCAGGGGCAGGAAGAGGACATGCAGACCAGTGAGAGTGACCAGCTGGCGGCCCACTACCTGCAGCTCGGCTCTGCTCGCTTGTTCTCATTGAGCTAATTCACGAACCTCTCATTTCCATTAGTATCCATAAGGCAGATGTCATTACCCATTCTTTACAGGCAAGGAAATGAAGGGCATTTTCTGTTATGAAAATGTATATTTTTGAATGTCTTAGCAGTATCCTCAGAGCTCTCAAGAATCAGCTCTATTAATCAGAATTACTGCTGTGACCTTATTAAATAATGGAACTTTGACAGGCTCATTTCTAATATGCAAATACATTCATAATAATTTCAGATACAAACTGATGCTCATGTAGATACCCAAGGCCTACAAATTAAAGGCAATGACAAACCTACCACAGTGTTAAGAGAACAGTTATCTCAGAATTTTCAAACATTATAAGGAAACTGGGTACATAAATATCTGAGTTACAAATAAACTGTACTTTTGAGCAAATAGTCCAATTTCCTACTATTACTTCCCTGTGAAATTACTCTAACAATCACTAAAATTTTGGATAGTTTTTATAAGCTAAGCACACTGTCCCAGGCCTATTTAAGTCACATTTCTGAAAATACACGCTTACTTAGTAAAAGGTGTTTCCCATGACAAACACAAAAGCTATAGAACGGTGTTACAGATGCACCAACAGGCTCATGAAAAGGTACTCAAGATCACTATTAGAGAAACACACTTCAAAAGTACAATGAGGTATGACCTCACACTGATCAGGATGGCCATTATTGAAAAGTTTACAAGCAATAAATGCTAGTGAGGGGTGAAACGAAGGGAAACTTCTTACTCTGCTGGTGGGAATAAATGAAACAGTTGGCTTAAAATTCAACTTTCAGAAAACTAAGATCATGGCATCTGGTCCCATCACTTTATGGCAAATAGAAGGGGAAACAGTGGAAACAGTGACAGACTTTATTTTGGGGGGCTCCAAAATCACTGCAGATCGTGACTGCAGCCATGAAATTAAGACACACTTGTTACTTGGAAGAAAAGTTATGATCAGCCTAGACAGCTTATTAAAAAGCAGAGACATTATTTTGACAACAAAGTCTAGTCAAAGCTATGGTTTTTCCAGTAGTCATGTATGGATGTGAGAGTTGGACTATAAAGAAAACTGAGCACTGAAAAACTGATGCTTTTGAACTGTGGTATTGGAGAAGAATCTTGAGAGTCTCTTGGACTGCAAGGAGATCCAACCAGTCAGTCCTGAATATTCATTGGAAGGACTGATGCTGAAGCTGAAACTCCAATACTTGGGCCACCTCATGCAAAGAACTGACTCACTGGAAACAACCTTGATGCTGGGAAAGATTAAAGGAGGGAGAAGGGGATGACAGAAGATGAGATGGTTGGATGGCATCACTGACTCAATAGAAATGAGTTTGAGTAAACTCTGGGAGTTGGTGATGGATGGTGAGGCTTGGTGTGCTGCAGTCCATGGGGTCACAAAGTGTGGGACACAACCGAGAGACTGAATTGAACTGAACTGAACTGGATGAACCTAGACATTATCATACTAACTAATTCAAACAATGATGAATATTATATGATATCTCATACATGTGGAATCAAAAAATGATACAAATTAAGTTATTTACAAAACAGAAATGGATTCACAGACATAGAAAGCAAACTTATAGTTACCAAATGGGTGAATAGGGGAGGCATAAATTAGGAGCTTGGGATTAACAGATACACACTACTATATATAAAATAAACAACAAGGACCTATTGTACAGCAATTTAATATATTTAATATATTTAAACTATTTAATATATTCAATATCTTGTAATAATCTATAATGTAAAAAAATCTGAAAAAAATATATGTGTGAGTATATGTATATGTGTATATAC
>SJYC01022095.1:0-90548 GCA_006408675.1 Madoqua kirkii | reverse complement strand
TTTTGGAGGATAAACACATGATTGGGTTTTTCTTTTTACATATTTGGAATTATTCAAGCTGTAAGGTAACTTAAGTCTTTTTTTTTTAAATTCATTTTTGTAATAGCTTCAATATTGCCAAAATTGAAGCCAGAATCTCCTTCCATCACTCTCTCTAGCTTGTTCTTAAATTATTCTTTATGCAAGTTCTCATTGTTGGTGACTGAGTCTTTACTAAGGCAATAATTTAGAACTGGCCCCTAAAATAATTGGCTTTCTCTCCTCACTCAGAGCCAAGAGGATTTATTTAGAGTCAAGGAAGCATAATTCTAGTGTTTCTGTGTAGTGCTAGAATTAATGGAGCATGAATTTTTTGCCTCATGCAACTAATAGCAACAAATTCTATTAAAGAAATATGTTTTGTTATGATTAAAGAAAATATTGTGATGGACTTTGATTCACCACAGTCTGCATTTCTGCCCTTGAATTAACCAGATCACACATTGTTCATTGTGGCAAAGATACCATCAACATAAGTCAAGTAACAGCCCTGAACTGCCTGCACCTCCCTGCCTCCAAGACTGCATGGTTTTGATGCATTATTTATCATCTAACATCTTGTTGCCAGATAAGCTAGCTCAGTTTACAAAGGCAAGGCCTGGTTCAGCACAACATATTACTTTTCTCTTGCAACTTCATAGTTTCTCAATTCATAATCTCAAATTGGGCACAGATATTGGTAAATTAAAACCAAAACATTTTAAAATCTAACTAAAAGAAGCTTGATAAATTTCTCAGTTCTTGGAGCATTTCTGAAAAGTTACCTAATATAGGGTAATGTAGCAAAGCTAAGTATCAGTCAAAAAATTTACAGAGCAGAGAATCAATCTATATGATTTCTTGTAATTTATGCACTAGAATAATAATTTATTTTGCTTTCTTTTTCATGGAAAAAACGAGATCTTGTTGTACATCTCTACTATGCTCTACAGTATCCTTCAAACAAATTATGTGACTAAGAATTATCAACTAGAAACATGAAATTTTGAGCAGCTAGCCGTAAAATTAGATATCCAATCTAGTTTGCTATTATTGACACAATTTATTCTTTAACATACTTTCCAAAATATCCGTCAATCATTAATTCATGAAATGTCTCATGCAATCATCTTTCTTTATGTTTTAAGCACTTTTTCTCTTTCAATATTGGTCATTGATAATTTATTTGAAATCATCATTAACTATGATTTACACATTTTAATGTGTAAAGAAGTTTTCTTTCATTGTTCAGGTATTCCACATTCTTAGGTGTATGTGTGAGACAAAACTAACATGAGATCTTAATTTTACTTAATTTTTATCTGGTTTCTATATTTGTAAGCAAAGATATGAGATGTGTATAAGAGACAGGTGTATTACCATATGTGAAATAGATGACCAGTGCAAGTTCCATGCATGAAACAGGGCACTCAAAGCTGGGGCACTGGGGCAACCCAGAGGGATGGGATGGGGAGGGAGGGGGGAGAGGGGTTCAGGATGGGGACCCATGTGCATTCATGGCTGATTCATGTCGAAGCATGGCAAAACCCACCACAATATTGTAAAGTAATTAGCCCCCAATTAAAATAAATTGCTTATTTTAAAATTAAAAAAATAATGTTTTAACAAAAGGATATCAAGTTGGAAGAAGATAAAATTGGATCCATACCTCAAAAAATACAACATAAAAGATTTCTAGATGATCCAAGATCTAAGTGTAAAAACACAAAACCATACTAGGAGAAAACTACAGGTGAATGTTTTTAGATACAGAAAAAGACTTTCTGTGACTCAAAATCCAAAAGCAATAAAATAAAAATTTAACAAGTTGACTACATAAAAATAACAAGTGAAGACTTACTTGCAAGGCAAAAAAAATCACAAGCAATTTCAAAAGGCAAAAGACAAAGCAGGAGAACATTTTTGCAGCTTTATGATAGATAGAGGTAACTATCTTAAAGAACTGTAAAAAAAACTAAGGAGGCTAAAAAAAAAGAGCAGGTAGAAAAATGCAAAATATATGAACAGAAGTTGACAGAAAAAATAAATATGGTTCTTTTATGAAAGAATGCTTAATTTCAAGCAGAGTAAGAAAAATGCAAGTTAAAGCTGTATTAATAACATATCTTATCAAACTGACAAAAATATAAAACTTAACAATATACTTTGTGTTAAGGCTGAGGGTAAGAGGAGGAAGACATTCTTATACATTAACAGGGGGAATAAAAGCACATGAAACAAAGTAAAAATCCTATGAAGAAGAGATCAGCAAAATAACCAGTCGTAGGAATTTATCCTGAAACTAAACCTCTGCATATGTATGGCAAGACATACAGAAAGTTTTGCGGGCTTGTTGGTTTTGTTTTTGAAATTGCAGCTTCACAGTGAACTATTGGAAACAACCTACAGATCATCCACAGTAGACTGGCTGAATAAACTACAGTACACCATGCAGCGGAATAATATATTGCTGTGTAAAGGAATGAGAAAGATCCCAGGACCAACACAGAGTGCCCTCCTCGCTTGTACACCAGGGGGTGTGGGTACCCACAGCGCACCCTTAGGAAACAGAACTGCCACTGTGAGAAAAAAGACACACGCACATGGAAGGAGAGAAAATGAAGAAGTCCCTGATACCAGGTGTGATCAGATGCATTTGAACAAGTAATTCCATTGCTAGGACTACAATTAAAGGAAATAACAATAAAGACACAAAATAATAGATGTTTGTTTCACAGTTATTTATAACAGAAATAAAATGGAAATTGTGTAATTATTGCATAGTGAATTGATGGTAAATATTTCACATTTCAATGGATTATTATTCAGCCATAAGGGTGATAAGTATGAAAAAGTATTAGCACCATGGCTGTACTTACTTTGTCATGTTAAATAAAAGAACTTAACTATGTCATGTATGCAAATGTGTAGATGAACAGAGTGTGATCTTTTGGAGGATAAACACATGATTGGGTTTTTCTTTTTACATATTTGGAATTATTCAAGCTGTAAGGTAACTTAAGTCTTTTTTTTTTAAATTCATTTTTGTAATAGCTTCAATATTGCCAAAATTGAAGCCAGAATCTCCTTCCATCACTCTCTCTAGCTTGTTCTTAAATTATTCTTTATGCAAGTTCTCATTGTTGGTGACTGAGTCTTTACTAAGGCAATAATTTAGAACTGGCCCCTAAAATAATTGGCTTTCTCTCCTCACTCAGAGCCAAGAGGATTTATTTAGAGTCAAGGAAGCATAATTCTAGTGTTTCTGTGTAGTGCTAGAATTAATGGAGCATGAATTTTTTGCCTCATGCAACTAATAGCAACAAATTCTATTAAAGAAATATGTTTTGTTATGATTAAAGAAAATATTGTGATGGACTTTGATTCACCACAGTCTGCATTTCTGCCCTTGAATTAACCAGATCACACATTGTTCATTGTGGCAAAGATACCATCAACATAAGTCAAGTAACAGCCCTGAACTGCCTGCACCTCCCTGCCTCCAAGACTGCATGGTTTTGATGCATTATTTATCATCTAACATCTTGTTGCCAGATAAGCTAGCTCAGTTTACAAAGGCAAGGCCTGGTTCAGCACAACATATTACTTTTCTCTTGCAACTTCATAGTTTCTCAATTCATAATCTCAAATTGGGCACAGATATTGGTAAATTAAAACCAAAACATTTTAAAATCTAACTAAAAGAAGCTTGATAAATTTCTCAGTTCTTGGAGCATTTCTGAAAAGTTACCTAATATAGGGTAATGTAGCAAAGCTAAGTATCAGTCAAAAAATTTACAGAGCAGAGAATCAATCTATATGATTTCTTGTAATTTATGCACTAGAATAATAATTTATTTTGCTTTCTTTTTCATGGAAAAAACGAGATCTTGTTGTACATCTCTACTATGCTCTACAGTATCCTTCAAACAAATTATGTGACTAAGAATTATCAACTAGAAACATGAAATTTTGAGCAGCTAGCCGTAAAATTAGATATCCAATCTAGTTTGCTATTATTGACACAATTTATTCTTTAACATACTTTCCAAAATATCCGTCAATCATTAATTCATGAAATGTCTCATGCAATCATCTTTCTTTATGTTTTAAGCACTTTTTCTCTTTCAATATTGGTCATTGATAATTTATTTGAAATCATCATTAACTATGATTTACACATTTTAATGTGTAAAGAAGTTTTCTTTCATTGTTCAGGTATTCCACATTCTTAGGTGTATGTGTGAGACAAAACTAACATGAGATCTTAATTTTACTTAATTTTTATCTGGTTTCTATATTTGTAAGCAAAGATATGTAGACAATGACTTCTAAAGAATCTTTAATCTTCAAATAAAATTACATGAGTGAAACTAGATTAATATAGAAGTGTGTTTTTAGTACAGTTCACTTCAGTCGATCAGTTGTGTATGACTATTTGTGACCCCATGGACTACAGCATGCCAGGCCTCCCTGTCCATCACCAACTACCAGAGCTTACTCAAATTCATGTCCATTGGGTCAGTGATGCTATCCAACCACCTCATCTTCTGACATCCCTTTCTCCTCCTGCCTTCAATCTTTCCCAAAATCAAGGTCCTTTCAAATGAGTTATTTCTTCGAATCAGGTGCCACAGGACTGGAATCTCAGCTTCAGCATCAGCCCTTCCAGTGACTATTCATGATTGATTTCCTTTAGGATGGACTGGTTAGATCTCCTTGCAGTCCAAGGGAGTCTCAAGAGTCTTCTTCAACACTACAGTTCAAAAGCATCAATTCTTTGGCACACAGCTTTCTTGATAGTCCAGCTCTCACATCCATAAGTAACTACTGGAAAAACCATAGCTTTGGTGAGACAGACCTTTGTTGGTAAAGTAATATCTCTATTTTTAATATGTTGTCTAGGTTGGTCATAGCTTTTCTTCCAAGGAGCAAGCGTCTTTTAATTTCATGGCTGCAGGCACCATCAGCACTGATTTTGGAGCCCCCCAAAATAAAGTCTGTCACTATTTCCAGTGTTTCCCCATCTATTTGCCATGAAGTGATGGGACCGGATTCCGTGATCTTAGTTTTCTGAATGTTGAGTTTTAAGTCAATTTTTCCATTCTCCTCTTTCACTTTCATCAAGAAGTTCTTTAGTTCTTCTTTGCTTTCTGCCATATGGGTGGTGTGTCTGCATATCTGAGGTTATTGATATTTTTCTCAGTAATCTTAATTCTAGCTTGTGATTGATCTAGCCTAGCATTTCTCATGATGTAAGAGAAAAGTTTCTCTGCATTTAAGTTAAATAAGCAGGGTGACAATATACATTTTGTTGTACTCCTTTCCCAATTTGGAACCAGTCTGTTGTTCCATGTCCACTTCTAACTGTTGCTTCTTGACCTGCATACAGGTTTCTTAAGAGGCAAGTCAGGCTATTCCCATCTCTTGAAGAATTTTCCACAGTTTGAGGTAATCCATACAGTCAAAGACATTGGCGTAGTCAGTAAAGTAGAAGTAAATGTTTTTTTGTAACCCTCTTGTTTTTTTGATGATCCAACGGATGGTGGCAATATAATCTCTGGTTCCTCTGCCTTTTCTAAATCCAGCTTGAACATCTGGAAGTTCACAGTTCACGTACTGTTGAAGCCTAGCTTGGGGAATTTTGAGCATTATTTTGCTAGCCTGTGAGATGAGTGCAATCGTGTGGTAGTTTGAACATTCTTTTGCATTGCCTTTCTTTAGGATTGGAATGAAATATAATCTTTCCAGTCCTGAGGCCATGGCTGAGTTTTCCAAATTTGTTGGCATATTGAGTGCAGCACTTTCACAGCATCATCTTTTAGGATTTGAAATAATTCAGCTGGAATTTCATCACCTTCTCTAGCTTTGTTCATAGTGATGTTCTCTAAGGCCCACTTGACTTCGCATTCCAGGATGTCTGGCTCTAGGTGAGTATTCATACCATCGTGATTATCTGGGTAGTGAAGATCTTTTTTGTATAGTTCTTCTGTGTATTCTTGCCACATCTAATATCTTCTGCTTCTGTTAGGTCCAGACCATTTCTGTCCTTTATTATGCCCATTTTGCATGAAATGTTCCCTTGGTATCTCTAATTTTCTTGAAGAGATCTCTAGTCTTTCCCATTCTATTGTTTTCCTCTATTTCTTTGTACTGATCATTGAGGAAGGCTTTCTTATCTTTCCTTGCTATTCTCTGGAACTCTGTGTTCAAACTGGAATATCTTTCCTTTTATCCTTTGCTTTTCACTTCTCTTCTTTCCACAGCTATTTATATTGAGCTCCTTATTGCCAAATTCAGACTTAAATTGAAGAAAATAGGGACAACCACTAGACCATTCATGTAGGACCTAAATCAAATCTCTTATGATTATACAGTTTAAGTGTTTTCAGAGTCTTCAATAAAAATAAACTTCTTTCAATTCCTATTTTAGACAGCAAGGATTTGTCTATGGCAAAGATAATCATTTTATTTATTTTTTATGTTTTTTTTTAAATTTTATTTTTACTATATTCTACTTTACAATACTGTATTGGTTTTGCCATACATTGACATGAATCAGCCACAGGTATACACGAGCTCCCAATCCTGAAACCCCCTCCCACCTCTCACCCCATATCATCTTTCTGGATCATTCCCATGCACCAGCCCCAAGCATCCTGCATCCTGCATCGAACATAAACTGGTGCTTCATTTCTTACGTGATAGCATATATGTTTCAATGCCATTCTCCCAAATCATCCCACTCTCTCCCTCTCCCTCAGAGGCCAAAAGTCTGTTCTATACACCTGTGTCTGTTTTGTTGTCTCACATACAGGGTCACCATTACTATCTTTCTAAGTTCCATATATATGTGTCAGTATACTGTATTGGTGTTTTTCTTTCTGGCTTACTTCACTCTGTATACTAGGCTCCAGTTTCATCCATCTCATTAGAACTGATTCAAATGTATTCTTTTTAAGGGCTGAGTAATACTTCATTGTGTATATGTACCACTGCTTTCTTATCCATTCATCTGCTGATGGACATCTAGGTTGTTTCCATGTCCTGGCTATTATAAACAGTGCTGCAATGAACATTGGGGTACATGTGTCTCTTTCAATTCTGGCTTCCTCGGTGTATATGCCAAGCAGTGGGATTGCTGGGTCATAAGGCAGTTCTATTTGCAATTTTTTAAGAAATCTCCACACTGTTCTCCATAGTGGCTGTACTAGTTTGCATTCCCACCAACACTGCAAGAGGGTTCCCTTTTCTCCACATCCTCTCCAGCATTTATTGCTCGTAGACTTTTGGATCACAGCCATTCTGACAGGTGTGAAATGGTTCCTCACTGTGGTCTTGATTTGAATTTCTCTGATAATGAGTAATGTTGAGCATCTTTTCATGTGTTTGTTAGCCATCTGTATGTCTTCTTTGAAGAAATGCCTATTTAGTTCTTTGGCCCATTTTTTTGATCCAATCAAAAAATGGGCCAAAGATAATCATTTTAATTGAAGAATCATAATCATAATAATTGAAGAAATTAGGGAAAACCACTAGACCACTGAGGTTTGATCTAAATCAAATCCCTTATGTTGATACAGTGGAAGCAACAAATAGATTTAAGGGATTTGATCTGATAGACAGAGTGCCTGAAGAACTATGGACAGAGGTTCATGACACTGTACAGGAGAGGCAGTGATCAAGACTATCCCCCAAAAGAAGAAATGCAAAATGGCTGTCTGAGGAGGCCTTATGAATAGTTGAGAACAGAAGAGTAGCTAATGTTAAAGGAGAAAAGGAAAGATATACCCATCTGAATGAAGAGTTCCAAAGATAGCAAGGAGAGATAAGACAGTCCCACCCCCACCCCCCGCCATTAATGCAAAGAAATAGAGGGAACAATGGAACAGGAAAGATCAGTGATCTCTCAAAGAAAACTACAGATATCAAGGGAATATTTCATGCAAAGACGGGTGCAATAGAGGATAGAAACAGTACGGACTTAACAGAAGAAGATATTAAGAAGAGGTGGCAAGAATACACAGAAGAACTATAAAAAAAAAAAGACCTTCATAACCCAGATAACCACAATGGTGTGATCACCCACCTTGAGCAAGACATCCTGAAATATGAAGTCAAGTGGGTCTTAGGAAGCATCACTATGAACAAAGCTAGAGGAGGTGATGGATTCCAGTCGAGCTGTTTCAAATCTTAAAAGATGATGCTGTGAAAGTGCTGCACTCAATATGCCAACAAATTTGGAAAACTTAGCCATGGCCTCAGGACTGGAAAAGGTCAGTTTTCATTCCAATCCTAAAGAAAGGCAATACCAAAGAATGCTAACACTACCACACAATTGCACTCATCTCACATGCTAGCAAAGTAATGCTCAAAATTCTCCAAGCCAGGATTCAACAATAAGTCATCCATGAACTTTCAGATGTTCAAGCTGGATTTAGAAAAGGCAGAGGAACCAGAGATCAAATTGCCACATCTGCTAGATCATCACAAAAGTAAGAGAGGTCTAGAAAATCATCTACTTCTACTTTATTGACTATGCCAAAGCTGTGTCTGTGTGGATCACAACAAACTGGAAAATTCTTCAAGAGATGGGAATAGGAGACCACCCGACCTGCCCCCTGAGAAATCTGTATGCAGTCAGGAAGCAACAGTTAAAACTGGACATGGAACAACAGACTGGCTCCAAATCCAGAAAGGAGTACATCAATACTGGATATTGCCACCCTGCTTATTTAATTTATATGCAGAGTACATCATGTGAAATGCTGAGCTGGATGAATCACAAGCTGAAATCAAGATTGCTGGGAGAAATATCAATAATCTCAGATTCACAGGTGACACCACCTTTATGGCAGAAAGGAAAGAACTAAATAGCCTCTTGATGAAAGTGAAAGTGGAGATCGAAAAAGTTAGTTTAAAACTAAATTTTCAGAAAACTAAGATCATGGCATCTGGGCCCATCACTTCATGGCAAATAGATGGAGAGACAATGGAAACAGTGAGAGTCTATTTTTGGGGGCTCAAAAATCAGTGCAGATAGTACCTGCAGCCATGAAATTAAAGGATGCTTGCTCCTTGGAAGAAGAGCTATGATCAACCTACTCAGCATATTAAAAAGTAGACACATTACTTTGCCAACAAAGGTCTGTCTCATCAAAGCTATGGTTTTTCCAGTAGTCATTTATGGATGTGAGAGTTGGACTATAAATAAAGCCGAGCGCCAAAGAATTTTTTATGCTTTTATACTGGAGTGTTGGAGAAGACTCTTAAGAGTCCCTCGGACTGCAGGAAGATCCAACCAGTCCATCCTAAAGGAAATCAGTCCTAAATATTTCCTGGAAGGACTGATGCTGAAGCTGAAACTCCAATCCTTTGGCTACCTGATGCGAAGAATTGACTCATTTAAAAAGACCCTGATTTGGGGAAAGATTGAAGGCAGGAGGAGAAGGGGATGTCAGAGGATGAGATGGTTGGATAGCATCACTGACCTGATGGACATGAATTTGAGTATTTCTGGGAGTTGATGATGGACAGGGAAGCCTGGCGTGCTGCAGTCCATGCAGTCACAAAGAGTCAGACACGACCGAGTGACTGAACTGAACTGCACTGAAAACTAATTGTCAATAATTAATTAATTTCTCAAATCATTGTATATGTCCTAACCCAGGAACCTTTATTAAATTCACATTAAGGTATTCTAACAATGAAAGCAAATGTAGTTCATACACAGATAGAAAATGACAATTTCTACTAAAAATGATAAATTTCAATTTAATATTTGTAAAAAGAAAATTTATTTTTTTTTCTTTTTGTTAAACTGCTTTTTGTTTTGGAGTATAGGCAGTTAATAATGTTGTTATAGTTTCAGGTGGACAGCAAAGGGATGCAGCCATGCATGTATATGAATCCATTCCCCCTTCCATCCCAGCTTCCACATAACGGGAGCAGTACCCTGTGCAATACAGCAAGGCCTTGTTGGTTATCCATCTTAAACATAGCCATGTGCACCTGTCCATCCCAAACTCCCTGACAATTACTTTCTGCCATCTTTCCTCCCCACAACAGTTGTAAGTCTGTCTTTTCAGTATGTGAGTCTGTTTTGTAAATAAAGTTTTTTGCAAATTATCTTTTCAGATTCCACATATAAGGGATGTCATACAATGTTTCTGCTTCTCTGCTGACTTATTTCACTTTGGATGACAGTCTCCAGTTCACAGGTTGGACATGGCTGAGCAACTGAGCACATGCCACAGGAGCAGAGGCTCAACCCCTGGACCGCAAGGGAAGGCCCTGTGCTTGGCAATGTTTGACCAGACGTTACAAATTCCGAAAACTTCTTGTAGGGACATGTTGAATTTAAAATTTAAATATTTAAAATATGAATAATGAGCAAAAATTATTTTGAAAAATGTTGTTCAAGATATGATTAAAACAAAAACTGCTAGAGAGGGGAAAGCCTGTGTAATGTGGATAGCAAATGCAAGTATCTAAAGGAACATATTGAAACTATAGGTGATGAAGCAAGGAGTCTAATTTGTCAAATGGCCCTGACTTCAATTCTATTAAATGTATATGCCAAAGACCTTGAGCTTTTGGAGTAAGGATAGCTACAGTTAGAGTCCCAACTGTGAAACATACATCATGTTCTTTAATCCTCACAACAACCCTGAAAAACAGTATTATGCACTTCATTTTATGAATAACGAAATCAAGACACAGAGAAATTGATTTCTGACTGTAGCCCCAAAGATAACATTGACTGGGGCTCTGAATCACTGCTGTCCCTTTATCAGGAGGTTAGCAGAATTAAAGTCTCACTTCAAAGCATTAAAGTCAATTTATGTGACTAGATAGTCATCTCACAAATAGACAGACAGACTGACACACACATACACACACCTATAAGGGAACCAGAAGAAGAGATGATTTGAAAAATTAATAGGTCCCCAAGTAATACTTAACATTTTTACTTTAACCTCAAGTCAATCTTTATATCTTAATTTCACATCCTTCCCAAAATGTAAACCAGTGTCAATTTAAACACGTGATAAGATATACAGCTGTAGGAAACTGATCTCCAGAATTATCAGAAGACCTGGAATACCCTCCTAGCAGTACACAAGCATTTGTCTAAATGCCAAACCACATCGCAAATACCGTGGAAGTAAATGGATTCTTTTGTTTTGTCAGTTTGAATACTGGTAGCACTGATGACTTTTTTCTTTAATTTTCTTTTATTTTCGGCTGCTCTGGGTTTCCGCTGCTGTGCTCAGGCTCTCTCTAGCTGCACGAGCGGGGCCTCCTCTAGCTGTGGAGCACAGGCTTCTCACTGTGTGGGTTCTCTCTCGTGGAGCAGGGGCTCGAAGCAAGCGGGCTCCAGGAGTTGTGGCACATGGGTGCACTGTTGGCAACTCCTGGGCTCTGCAGCACAGGCCTGATAACTGTGGCACACAGGCTCAGTGGGGTACGTGGGATCTTCCCAGATCAGGGCTCAGACTCTGTGTCTCCTGCAATGGCAGCTGGATTTTTTTACCACTGAGACAAGGGCGCCTCGCTGATGACCTTTTATCATAATCCAAGGTCTATAGTTTTTCTATAAAACGAGGAGGATAATGCTAATAAAGTTTAAAATCAAAAATAACACATGATATAGTACAAGATAAAATTCAACTGCATATCATCAAGGGATATTTGCTTATAGAAAGACTTATCTGGTTTAGATCACTCAAAAACTTGATCTTTAAACACCTCTAATTAGGTATCTGCATTACTGAATAAGAACAAGCACCACTCTTAAACTAGTGTTTCAGCCCCAAAATGGAGTGTGATTAACTTCATACCCACTGCTGGGCATACACACCGAGGAAACCAGAATTGAAAGAGACACATGTACCCCAATGTTCACTGCAGCATTGTTTATAATTGCCAGGACATGGAAACAACCTAGATGTCCCTCAGCAGATGAATGGATAAGAAAGCTGTGGTACATATACAGAGTAGAGTATTATTCAGCCCTTAAAAAGAATACATTTGACTCCATTCTAATAAAATGGATGAAACTGGAGCCTAGTATACAGAGTGAAGTAAGCCAGAAAGAAGAACACCAATACAGTATACTGACACATATATATGGAATTTAGAAAGATAGTAATGATAACCCTGTATGTGAGACAAGAAAAGAGACACAGAGGTATAGAACAGACTTTTGGCCTCTGAGGGACAGGGAGAGGGTGGGATAATTTGGGAGAATGTCACTGAAACATGTATACTATCATATAAGAAACAAAGCACCAGTCTATGTTCAATACAGGATACAGGATACTTGGGGCTGGTGTACGGGATGATCCAGGGAGACGGTGTGGGGTGGGAGGTGGAAGGGGGCTTCGGCACTGGGAGGTCGTGTACACCTGTGGCTGATTCATGTCAATGTATGGCAAAACCATTACAGTATTGTAAAGTAGAATAAAGTATTTAAAAAAACCAACCAACTATTAAAATATTCACCAAAGGTAATTCAGCAAGAACACTACTCCTGTGAGATATGCTTGACAAAGAAGTCTGTTGTCAAAACAAGAGAAAACAAAAAGGGATAATGGCCCCAATCCATGTCCAATAAATCAAAGGCTCTGAGAAGTCCTGTAGTAAAGAAACTCAACATTTATGAAGTTTATCTGACACTTTTACTCATAACAACTGCTAGTATCCCAGAACTCACGTGGAGAAATACGATCCTTTTCTTTTTTTTTTTAATTTTTCTGTCTAAGAAAAAATAAAATACATCATCTTCACAAAGTTACATCTATCCATTCATGGCCAACAGTGATAAATAAGTTCTTCCAGCCCTACTGGTCTTCTTAAAATCTGTAAAGCTTGGATGCAACTTACAGTATCAGGAAACACCTGGATGCTGAAACATGAAATGGCACTGAGAAGATGTGCTGGTGTGAGAATAAAAGCTGAATTTCCTAACCTCTTAGGACCAATGGTCCTGTTTCACAGGTAAACAACACATATTTTTCTTAATTAGTTAGGCTATTCTACCTTCTATAAACCTCTATGGATGTTAATTTCAGTATCCTCCAGAAATCTCATTTCTGCTATTGACGATCTGTTAAGTAGCAAATAGTTCACTATGTTATTTTGTCTTTTAAGTGTCACTTTTTACACAAAACAAGGCTATTTCTTAGGGCACTTGAAATTTTATATTTTAGACAGCAAGAATGCTAATTGTGTTCATATTCAGGAGCAAGAGAAAACTACAGTGAAAGCATTCTTTCACCCCTGAAAATACCTCAGTGCCAGGTATCTCATTCTCAGGAAGCGGAGGACACATGTATACCCACGGCCAGTTCATGTTGATACATGGTGAAATCCAACACAGTATTGTAAAGTAATTATCCTTCCATTAAAATAATAAATTCAAAAAAATCTGCAATCTGAGATTTGTGCTATTGTGGTAGACAAAAGGAATTAAGGAATTTTCAGTCATTTTCCAATGAAGGGTAATAAAAATGAATTTCTACTATATATTCTTTCTTATTCGTATTTATTTTCATTGAAATATAGTAGATTTACAATATTGTGTTAATTTCTGCTCTGCAGGAAAGTGATCAGTTATACATGTATATACATTCTTTTCTTAACCTTCAGGATGACGTTCCTAAAAACTTTTATTTTATACTGCAGTATAGTTGGTTAACAATGTTGTGTTAGTTTCAGTTGTACAGCCAAGTAATCCAGTTATACATATACATGTATATATTCTTTTTCAAATTATTGACCTATTAGTTCTCTATATAATATTGATCAAAGTCGCCTATCCTATACACAGGGAGTTCGTTGTTGGTCATCAATTTTAAATATAGCAATTTTCCATTATTATTTATCGTAGGATACTCAATATAATTTTCTGTGCTATACAATAAGACCTTGTTTATCTGTCTTGTATATATTTTCAAATTCCTTCCATTATACCAAGCTGCTCGTGACTGTGGCTGGCAAAGTCATTTCAGGTATATGCATCATTTAATTCTCACAGTGACTCCGTGGTAGTCATAAACACTACTTTCACTCTTCCAATTTTTTCTTCTCTTACATCATGGGTCAAATTACATCCCACTTTTTCACCCTGTTTGTGCACATGTTAAATTACATGAAAAGCACATTAGAAGCTAATCTCCAACAAGAAGGTAATTCAGATAATATATGTGCTTAATTACCTATCAGATTCACGGAGAGTTAAGAATAAACCAACATTGAAATCCAAGGCAGGCAGGCAATGAAGTCACAAGCAGTGAACTCCTAGAGTGTATCCAGCATTAGGATGTGTGTCTCGTTACCAGTGATAATTCAGCTCACCGGACAGCGTTACATCTAACCGGTATTATTCTCACAGAGAAGCTAAGAAACCTTCTCAGGATCTCTCAGTTAAGATAATGCATTCTGATTTGAATCTGGGTTTCTTTAATAACTTTGGCCTTCCCTTTCCAAACAGTGCTTCCAATTTTACTTCAGTGGTTTCAAAGTGCGGAAAAAGATACCAACATGTTCTAACTGTTCTTAACTGAAAGTAAATTACTCTAATATTGTGACTGCAGCCATGAAATTTAAAGATGTTTACTCCTTGGAAGGAAACTTATGACCAACCTAGACAGCATATCAAAAAACAGAGACATTACTTTGCCAACAAAGGTCCATATACTCAAAGCTATGGTTTTTCCAGCAGTCATATATGGATGTGAGAGTTGGACCATAAAGAAAGCTGAGTGCCAAAGAATTGATGTTTTTGAACTGTGGTGTTGGAGACTCTTGAGAGTCCCCTGGACTGCAAGGATATCCAACCAGTTAATCCTAAAGGAAATCAGCCCTGAATATTCATTGGAAGGACTGGTGTTGAAGCTGAAGCTCCAATACTTTGGCCACCTGATATTAAGAACTGACTCATTTGAAAACACCTTGGTGCTGGGAAAGACTGAAGGTGGGAGAAGGAGATGGCAGAGGATGAGATGGTTGAATATCATCACCGACTCAATGGACATGAGATTGAGTAAACTCCAGAAGTTGGTGATGGACAGGGAGGCCTAGCGTTTTGCAGTCCATGGGGTTGCAAAGAGTCAGACAAAACTGAGCGACTGAACTGAACTAAATATTATTTTGATTGTTGAGAAAATCTATCTAACTCTTTACAAATCTAGGCAGTTTTCTAAATAAGAATTTTAAGTCTTAGCACAATAAGTTGCTGTGATGGTCCACTACAGACAGGTGTTTGGCTGTAAGGATAAGTATGCTTCAAGTTCATTTTTCTACAGTTAATATATAAAACTAGATGTTTACAGATAGGTTTAAGTAGAGCTACAAAGGTATAACTCTCTCATGTGGAGTAAGCCATAGCAGTACCTGAATTCTACTGTAAATAGGTAACTAACTTGCTTTTGCCTGCTACAATACATGGCATGAGCGTCAATTATACATTTGACTTACTAAAAGTCATTAATGGTGAAAGCTAAAATGTATGTAACATAGACAATGGACATGAGAGTTGTGTCAAGTGCTTTAGATGCATTTTACCATTGAGTCTTTACAGCAACCAAATAAGATAAACATAGAGATTATTTCCATAATTCATATGGGGCAATTAAATCTCAGAAATGTGAAATCACTTCCTGGGTTATATATAGCTAGTAATTGGATTTGAGGCTTGACCATTTGACTCAAAGCTTGTATAAGCAATGACGATACTATAGGAGGCAGTTAGATGTGCAAAGACACATGTTCGGGGCCTGGGGTACAGAAGAATGGGCACAAATGTAATGATACAAAAATAATATAAGCTGCAATATGGAGCCTCTGTAAAAGCAATAAATAATGTGTATTTCTGAAATAATTCCAACACACATTTCTATCCACTTTAACAATCAAATTGATTACAAAGAAAGAATCTACTTATTTATATTAGATCCATTGTAAAATAATCCTTTGCATGTAGTGAGAAAATATTGTTATGGGCTGAATTGTGTCTCTCACCATTTCCCTGTATTCCTAACCATCCGCACCACAGATATTTATTAATTAGAACGTAGACAGTAAGGAGTTTGCCTGCAGTGCAGGAGAGCCGGGTTCAATCCCTGGGTTGGGAAGATCCCCTAGAGAAGGAAATGGCAACCCACTCCAGTATCCTTGCCTGGAAAATTCCATGGATAAAAGAGCCTGTACAGTCCATGAGGTTGCAAAGAGTCGACACAACTGAGGGACTTCACTTCATGATTATTGTTATTATTTATTTATTTATTTTACATAGTCAGCTGGCCTACCAGGTCCTTTATGCAGCTCAACATATAAGGTGACACTAAGTTAAGACAAATGAAGTTCCAATTTGGGTACTTCCATCTCCCTCCCTGTATCCTGATCCAGTGCCTGTCAAACCTGGGAGGGGCTTGGAGTCGGGTGTTTGATCGTGGAGAAAGCTGCTAGGGTTGGTCCAGCAGATGGGGAAGGGGATGGCATCACTTCTTCACAATCTGAATGACATCCTTGTCCTCCAATGTATGGTCTATACCCACTTTTTGAGGATTGTGTTTCACAGACAGACCCCACACCAGAGCATATTTAAATTCTTTGTTAAGATTTTTGTGAATCTTCACCGTGGCCCTGGAGTAAGGCAGCACCACTGGGGACGTGTAATCGGGCAACTGGCCCTTGGGTTTGGTGTAAATCCTCACTAGTTTCAGATAGTCCCAGATCTTTTCCAACAGGTCATCAAAATTCCGGTGGTGATGGGCAGAGATGGGTACACAGTGAGGCACCTTATAGATAATATCCAACTCCTCACTGGAGATCTGATCAATCTTATTTAGCACACAGATACAGGGGATATAGACTCTGTTTCCTTCCACCACGTTAGTGAGGTCATCTGCTGTGGCGTCACTACGCAGAGTCACATCAGCATTATGGATTTTGTACTCAGCCAGAATGCTTTCACAGTTTCAGCATCCAGCTCACTCTGAGGGCAAGTGGCTGTGAGATTAATGCCTCCTTTATTCTTCTTCTTAAAGCCAGTGTTTGGGGGTTTGCTGTTCGAGCGAATGCCAAAGCCTTCCAGCTCATTTTCAGTTATCTTCTTATGTCCCAAGGGCTTCAGGACATCCAGAACAATCAAGTTACACGTTCTGGCCACTGCAATGACTTGACGGCCTCTACCTTTCCCATCCTTGGCACCTTCAATGATACCTGGGAGATCCAGAAGCTGGATCTTAGCACCTTTGTATCTGATGACGCCAGGCATGGTGGTCAGGGTGGTGAACTCGTAGGCTGCCACCTTGGAATATACCTCTGCCAGGTTACTGAGCAGCGTTGACTTCCCCACAGATGGAAAACCCACAAACCCAATTTGAGCATCACCTGTCTTGGCAACATCAAATCCTTCTCCTGGTCCTCCACCACCACCACCTTTTGGAGTAATGAGCTCCCTGCGAAGCTTAGCAAGACGAGCCTTAAGCAACCCTAGGTGGTGTGCTGTGGCCTTGTTCTTCTGAATCCAAGCCATCTCAGCTTCGATCTCCACGATCTTGGCTAGGGTGCTGCTCGTGGTGGCGAGCTGCGGGAGCCTCAGCAACCTCCACAGGGGCAGCTCCCCGCCTCACAGTCGCCGCCAACCGGCCACAACCACCAGGCGACTTCACTTCATTAAAGCCCTTAATCCTTCAAGGAAATCATGGTACAGTGAGGTAATTAGGGTGAGTCCTAGTCCAGTATACTGAGTCCTGACAAGAAGAGGATCAGGACGCAGGGAAGTACAGGGAGAGGCCCGTGTGAAGACAGAGGCAACAGCCAGCCGTCTACACGAGGACAAGAGAGGCTTCAGGAGAAACCGTGCTTGCCAGCACCTGATCTCAGGCTTCAAACCCCCAGAATACGAGAATACACGTTTCCACTGTTTAATTCACCCCATCTTGGGAACTTTGTTAGGCAGCTGAAAACACTCCTACAAGAAGCACACGTCTTGTTATATTAAGTACAGTTGGGAAGGTTGAGGGAAGACTAGACTGAAAACGAGACTTTTGATGAGGGAATATTGTAGGAAAGTTCTCAGTACCTTACTGTGTAAAGTCCTTATTTAAAAAAGAGAAACATCTATTCAAGCCGATTTATTTTTTTCCTTTTTTTTTAATGAGAGCAGTGCAGACTTTAACCAAGGAAATTTAAACATGGGAATCTCTGGGGAGCTTTAAAGAAGCTATCAGTGCTTGAACCCCACATAAGATATTCTGATTTAATTTATCTGGATGAGGCCCGGACATTGAGATTTTGAAAACTCCCCCAGTGTTTCCCATATCTCTATATTAGAAACAAAGTTTGAAAACCCTGGTTTAGAGAGAAATTCACTGTGTAGAATTAAAGTATTATCAGCTAAATCCACAAGGTGGCGTATTATGGCATTTGAAAGAATTAAAATTGAGAAATGTTTCCAAAACGCAACTCTGTACCATTGCATGTAAAGCAGACTGCATTTAGGTTGCAGTTACACAAGACAGGAGCAATGATGGGATGAGTCAGAACCTTCTAAAAAAACCTGAAGCTTAGTTAACTCACGATACTAATCCTGCCCCCCTGCTTTCAACGAGAGGTCCACCCTGGCCAGAAGGAGAACGCTCCGAGCTGTCAAGGCTCTCACCCACTATCATCCTCTGCCAAGACTGTGACCTCTCCCTGGCCCCTCAGGAACTCTTCAGGGGCCTTTGGAACTCTTTGGCAGTAGATACTAAGACAGAGGCTTGCTATTATGTTTTAAAAAACAGAATCCTTAGTCATACACTTATTTAGTTCACCATGTTTTACAGATGGACACACACATATGTACACTGAGTAATGGAGGCATCACTCAAATATTCAGATTTATTTGTTGATAAGAGACACACCAATCCCTTTGCAAATGTGTGATTTATACCAACATCCCAGAAGAGACTTAGCCTATCTGTGACTGGTTATGAAGAAGTTAAAAACTTGTAACCATTAGAGAAGATATTCTATAATTTAATGGTAGCTTTAAAAGCCTTCACTTATTCATTATAGAATGTCCATGAGGTTGAGGGGCAGGTGGAAGACTAAAGAGTTTTAAACGAAAAGATCTACCAAAGGAACCATTCCTTACCCTCCTTAGCATCATGATATTTCTGCTACTAAATCTCCAACTAGTTACATAAAGGTTTTTGTTTCCAAGGAAACCACTGACATCTATGGAATTTAATGAACATGAAAAAGGAGCTATGCCATATAATTTACATCTGGAGATAAACGTGATAAGATGTCAAAACAATTATGCACACGTTGATAATTCTGTGAAGTTTTAACCCTTTTTTTCTCCATTTGGTAAAGATGTAAGTAAACATTTATGTAAATAAAATGACAGAAGAAAACCCTGTACCCTTCTTACCCCAAATCAGCTGTGGCACCATGTCGGGTAAATTATGAAACAGTTGGAACCAAGATTATGGGCCAAAGGTAAATCTCCTCAGCAACTGAGTGGGAAGAGAGAAGCCTTTATCTTGTTGTATAAAGGGTTTTCTTATTCTTTAGTAAACCTCAAATATCTACATCAAATTATGACTGTGGTTTCAAATAATGGTGGAATCTTCAAAAATCAGGGAAATAGCTTGTAACCAGCAAAGGGAGACGATAAAGAAAGCACAATTCCAGGCCTCAAGGATGATTAATTAAAACCACTGTTGTATAACATCCAAATAACAGCTCATTATGAGACTTTATATATTGGCATCCAAATTCTATGATGAGCTATTTAAGACTTGACAACTCTTAAATAAATAGCCTATTTTGAATATTAGCAAGGAATGCTAATCATATAGGGAAAATATTAAAAGTGTATATAAAGTTTTATCTTCAATAAAGTTACAAGTATGCAAAACTAAAAAGAAAAAGAGTAGTAGGAAACTGCCATTTTATTCAAACGATGACTCCTTCCTCCTTTTAAACGCTCTTAGGCTTCCAAGGCACACCTTCCTCTCATTCGGCTTCCTTCTCAGTCTCCATTTTTATTGTTGTAGCAAAATACACATACCGTAAAGTTTATTATTTTAGTTATTGTCAAGTGTTGCAGTTTAATGACATTAAACAAATTTACATTGGTATACACTATCACCACCATTCATCTGCAGAATCTTTCATCTTCTCAAACTGAAACTCTGTCCTCATTAAACAGGAACTCCCCATGCTCCCTCAATCGAGCTCCTGGAAACTGCCAATGCTACTTCTGGACTCTATGAATCCGACTATTCTAGGTCCCTCTTCTAAGAGGGATCACATGATCTTTGTCATTTTGTGCCTGGCTTATTGCACTTAGCATACATTTCCTAGGGTTATCCTAACTGTAGCAGTTAAAATTCCATTCCTTTTTAGGGCTGAATACTATTCCCTTGTGTGTATGTAGGGCATTTTATATATCCATTCATCTTCTGATGGACATTTGGGTTTTTCCACCTTTTGTAAGTAACGTCACCATGGACACTGGTATATAAGTACCTTTACAGTTTCTGCTTTCCATTCCTTGGGGAATATACCAGTTTCAGTCTCTTTCATTGCTCCTCCTCATTCCCTTGAAGTTAAATGCTAGAGATAGCATGGTCTAGATATCAGAAGTTTCTTTTATACCTATATTCCTTAAAGGTCTCCCTTGACTTTGAGTTTTAAAGAATCAAAGTTATTAACTCCGTGGCCAACATTTCCCCACCTCCAGATCTGTATATTCAAATATGATACCAGGTGGAAGTCGGATAAGCATCTCAAGCTTTAAATATCCAAAAACCAAACTAAATTTTTCTGTTTAAATGAGCTTCTTCTTCCTTCCCATCTGCATGAAAACCCAATTCCCGCCCTTTCTGAAATCAAAACACTAAAAGTTGTTCTTGAATCCCTTCTTTACCCCATCCCTCACACCCAAGGCACTGGCAAAACCTTTTGTCTTTAAAACACATTAGATTCTGGCATTTCTCTATACCTTTTAGTCAAAAATCGTCATCAACACTGCCTGGGCACTGGCAACAGCCATTTGGTTGGTATCCTTCTCCTTTGCCCTCTGTGGTCTGTTCTCAAGGCTGTGGCCAGTGATGCTTTTTAAAAGCTAGGTCATATCTTTGTCACTCCTCTGCTCAGAACATTCAGATCTTCACTCATGTCTCTCAGAGGAAAAGCCAAAATCATTAGCATGGCCTATGAAGCCCAAATATATGGCCACCAGCCACCTACAGCCACCTGCAGCCACCTATCTGACTTCTACTTTCTTTGCTGTACCTTGCTATAGCCACATTGGGCACAGAGTTGGTTCCTCAAACATGCCAAGCTTGTTCCTACTTCAGGGTCTTTGCTCTTATTGCACCCTCTGCCTGGAATCCTTTCCCTTCCCTTAATTCATGCCTCTGCTCATCTGATCTCAGCAAGAGAGCCTACTCTGCTAGGACTCAAAAAACCAGCAACCCTCTCTGCCACTCATGATCTGTGTGCCCTTATTCTTGCTTGATTCACTTCAGTGGGACGTATCTGCCTTCTGTTTCCTGACTCCGAGGGGTGCAGGAGGGAGCCTTCTCACAGGGTTCTAGGCTGTGTGCACACTGCTTTCGAGCTCTAGGTGATGGCAGGATCTGGTTTGAAACTCCCCAGGTTTGGAACATTCACCCAAAGGAGATGAAGAAACACAGCAGATGAGGGATTTCCTCCCCTCTTCCTTCCTTCTTTCCTTCCTTCCCCTCCCTCCCTCCCTCCCTCCTTCTCTCTCTACCTCGCTCCCTGTCTCTTTCTTTTGCTTTTTTCCTGGAAAGCCAGTTTACCACCACCACTGATTCCTGCTCCTAAAAGGAATGTTATGTGAGAACAGAGTTGTTTTTTCCTGGTGCCCAGACAGTGCCTGGCACAAGCAGAAAGTCAATGGCCATGTGTCAAAGCAACAGTGAAACTGAAAAGGCACCATTCTGCTATAAGGATTAGGAAAACAAAACCTGGTCAGCTTTCTGTATTTAGTTTTACTCCAACCTGCCTTATGTGACTGTGGTGCTATAGGCACAGGTTTCCTGCATTATCCAAAAGTAGACCATTCCTGTGAAAGTTTCCATAAGCTGAAACGGTATAAAGTGGAAAAGCAGTTGCCTTCAGACACATCTTGCTAAGCCAGGCACAAAATAAATCGAGATTAAGCACCGGTGCTCACAGAAGCAGTGCAAAGCTTTCCGAGCTGCTGAGGACAGTTCCCGGGGAAGGAGCTGGGTGGTGCCCCCTCAGAGTTCACAGTATACCGCCTCTGGAAGGGCTCCTCTGCTGCAAACAAGTGCTGAGTGTTATTTTCCCACTTTTTGCTTTTATTCTTTTTTGTAAAAGTGAAAATCCTCTTCAGATGTCTTTCATTGAGCCAAAGCAGGTGCTACTGTAGGTCTTTCATAAAATGAAGTGGTGTAAAGTGAACTTTGGAAAAGCGTGGGGTACCGACACTGCTGTGCTGTACCGCTGTGCCCCTGTGCTGTGCCGCTTCACTGCTGACTATGTTATATACCGCTGCACCCCTGTTCTGCGCTGCTGTACGCCTGAGCTGCGCCACGGTACCACTGAACGGGGCTACTGCGCTGCAGTGCCTGCGCCCCCGTACCACTTAGAATTTAACTGCGACCTGGATATATACAAGGTTCTGCGGTGCTGTGCTTAGTCGTCTCCGACTCTTGGCAACCCCATGGACTGTAGTCCGCCAGGCTCCTCTGTCCATGGAATGTTCAGGCAAGAAAATGAGTTGGTCGCCATTTTCTTCTCCAGGGGATCTTTCCCAACCAGGGATCAAACCCACGTCTCTTGCGTCTCCTGGGTAATTATCCGTTGAGCAAGAGAAGCAGTTTACTTTGCATAAAACACAGTTTGAAAATACAACCACAGGGAAGGGAGGAGGGAGGGGGCTTTAACATGGGGAGATCGTCCACACCTGTGGCTGATTCATGTCAATGTATGGCAGAACCAATGCAGTGCTGTGAAATGGAATAAGCATTAAACAAAAAATAAAAAATGCATAAAGCACAGTTTGAAAATACAACCACAGAAATACTTGTCAGTGATACTGCTGCATATGTATCATGAGACCTGAATAAACCCAGGAGCGGGTAACTGTGGTGTTGCTCCTTCTGGAGTCCAGGGCAATCTTAGTAGTGCTTCCAAGAAGACATGTGCAGAATTTGACATGTCTTTCTTCTTTTTAAGTTCATGATTTGCTATGACCAGGGTAGGAAGTTTAACCTCAGTTTTATAATCTGTAAGATGGAGTGCCTTGGCTTGATTAATAGCCCTTAAACACTGGAATAAGCAGCTAACAAAACTTAACATGCATAAATTCATGTGCTCTCCTGACACTGATTTCGTTGATGAGAAAGCAGAGGCATGGGACAACCTGAGCTCGTTAATGGCAGGGCAGGCACCTGAGACCACAGCTCCACTTCCCTAGGCCCATCTACTTTTCAACACTCCTAAGGATAAGATACTTCCTAAGAGGTAAAGGAATTAACTTTTATAGCAGCATTTCTGAAACCTTTCTGGGACAAGTAAAGAGTTCCCTAGGAGATGCAGGTTCAATCTCTGGGTTGTGAAGATGCCTGGAGAAGGAAGTGGCATCCCACTTCAGTATCCTTGCCTGGGAAATCCCAGGGACAGAGGAGCCTGGCGAGCTATAATCCATGGGGTCGCAAAAGTCAGACACTACTGAGCATGCGTGCAGTCAGGATTTGGGGTAGCACATACAAAAAATACACTTTTTGTTCTGTTCCAGAGCATACACTCACACACAAACAAAAGTATCACAAAATTTGCTCTGCACAAGACTGATCTTTTTCATTCTAGTCAAGCCTGTTTTATTTAATTAATGCTATACCACTAATAGATCAGAAACCATAGTGATACACTCCTTTAAAAATCAAAGCTCCTTTTGAAATGAAGATCCAGTGAGTGTGTGTATATGGCATAGATAAGACGCATGTAACGTAGACTCTTTCTCTTACATGCGCTTCATAAACCTGAGGGTGCAGGGGCAGGCAACAGGGAGGGGAGGGAGAGGACAAAAAGGGAAATGTAAACACATTTTATATCTCAAAAAGTAGAAAATAGAAAATAGAAAAGTTTAGCTTTTCTATTTGAATCAACATTTCCTAATTTCTCTGCAATGAGGAATTGCAGACCTGCTAACCTGAACAAAAGCTGTGTGCAGCAAAGCAGATCCGGAATTGAATGCATTGTGTCGGGAGTAGACATTTAAAATTCATTAACACATAGATGCTTTTCCATTTCCTATAAATGTTATTTCAGAGGCATAGGAAATAGTTCATCTTCAACTAGATTGTGAATTTTTCTATAATGAGATGCTGTGAAAAACAAAAATAACAGAATACATGGATAAATACTTGCGGCGTTCTTGTGTATCTGATAAACACTATGAGCTCGACACTGTTCTGCCTTCCTCTGATCACAGTCCCCACAGAAAGTCTTCCGCTCAGTCTGTCTCCATGTTGCACCACCTCCTTGTCCTAAGCTTCCCAACTTTTCCCACTAATCATCATTCTGCTGCATCTAGTCTCACCAACACAGCGGTCTCCTACTACTGAGGTTTCCTCCCCTGGACCAGACGCTTCCTTCTATGTGGCGGCTATGCTTCAGTCTTTCTAGAATACTCTGTAGGAAGCTAACCTCTCCTTTGGTGCCTGCTACACAGGACTGCTGCAGTGTGGACGCCGGGTGCTGCCAGGGGTGATGTGCAGAGATGCCCACCATGGGGACCCTGAGGATAAAAGAGGAATTCCTTCCAGCACCTTAGAAGCCAGCCCGGTGAAAGAAAAAGACATCTATCATTTGGTAACAGTTCTTGACCAGCTGAATGAGACTCAATGCAAACTCAGAAATTTCATTGAATTGTTCAACACATTCTAATCATTTTTAATAAATTAACTTTTCATTTATTCAGTTCAAGATAAGATTTTATTTTGTAATTTAAAGATCTTAAATCTGGTATTAATAACTTACTTCTTTCTTGCCTGTCCATCCACCAAGTCCCTTCCAGCCAAACTTCTGTTCCAAACTTTTTACAACATAAGCTTTTCTGGTTTGAGTTAAATGAAACTGATTTCTGGAAATTTGAAATTTAAATAATGATAAACAGAAAACAATGATGATAATAGTGATGACAGTGGTTACTATTTAATGAGCACTTATTATATAGTAGTGATAACTTCAGGCAGTAGTGTTCAAATTTTATGACAAATTTACTTTTCAAAACCCAGTATCCATACTACATATATTAACTAGATTCTTGTAGCATCTCTGGCAGTAGAAAACAAGGGTTAGCATTTTTTAAAATTCTCCAGGAATTCTATAAGCACTTAAATTTGAGAACTTCTCTGCTGCTAGTGGTTTGCTAATGAATTATTTGATTTAACCCTTACAACAATGTATATGAAGTATTCTTTTTTATTATTATTATCTAGTGTCTAAGAAACAATGCCCAGTTGTGGATGTGCTGGTGGTAAAGGGAAAGTCTGAGGCTGTAAAGAGCAATATTGCATAGGAACCTGGAATGTTAGGTCCATGAATTAAGGGAAATTGGAAGTGATCAAACAAGAGAGGACAAGAGTGAACACTGACATTTTAGGAATCAGTGAACTAAAATGGACTGGAATGGGTAATTTAATTCAGGTGACCATTATATCTACTACTGTGGGCAAGAATCCTTTAGAAGAAATGGAGTAGCCTTCATAGTCAACAAAGAGTCTGAAATGCAGTACTTGGGTACAGTCTCAAAGATGACAGAATGATCTCAGTTCGTTTCCAAGGCAAACCATTCAATATCAGCATAATCCAAGTCTATGCCCCAACCACTAATGCTGAAGAAGCTGAAGTTGAATGATTCTATGAAAATGTCCTTTTCATCACAGGGGACTGGAATGCAAAAGTATGAAGTCAAAAGATTCCTGGAGTAACAGGCAAGTTTGGCTTTGGAGTACAGAATGAAGCAGGGGAAGGCTAAGAAAGTTTTGCCAAGAGAATGCATTGGTCATAGCAAACACCTTCTTCCAACAACACAAGAGATGACTCTAACATGAACATCATGAGAACATTAATACTGAAATCACACTAATTATGTTATTTACAGCCAAAGATAGGGAAGATCTATACAATCAGCAGAAACAAGACTGGGAGCTGCCGGTGGCTCAAATCATGAACTCCTTATTGTAAAATTCAGACTTAAGTTGAAGAAAGTAGGGAAAACTACTAGACCATTAGGTATGACTTAAATCAAAACCCTTACAGTTATACAGTGGAAGTGAGAAATAGATTCAAGGGATTAGATCTGATAGACAGAGTGCTTGAAGAACTATGGACGGAGGTTTGTAACATTGTACAGGAGGTGGTGATCAAAACCATCCCCAAGAGAAAGAAATACAAAAAGACAAAATGGCTGTCTGAGGAGGCCTTACAAAGAGCTGAGAAAAGAAGAGAAGTGAAAGGCAAAGGAAAAAAGGAAAGATATACCCATCTGAATGCAGAGTTCCAAAGAATAGCAAGAAGAGGTAAGTAAGAAAGCCTTCCTCAGTGATCAGTGCAAAGAAATAGAGGAAGACAAAGAATGGGAAAGACTAGAGATCTCTTCAAGAAAATTAGAGATACCAAGGGAGCTTTTCATGCAAAGATGAGCACCATAAAGGACAGAAATGGTATGGACCTAACAGAAGCAGAAGCTATTAAAAAGTGGTGGCAAGAATACACAGAAGAATTATTAAAAGATCTTGATGACCCAGATAACCACAGTGGTGTGATCACTTACTTAAAGCCCAACATCCTGAAAGGTGAAGTCAAGTGGGCCTTAGGAAGCATCACTACAAACAAAGCTAGTGGAGGTGATGGAATTCCAGCTGAGCTGCTTAAAATCCGAAGATATGATGCTGATGTGTTGCTGCACTCCACATGCCAGCAAATTTGGAAAACTCAGCAGTGGCCACAGGACTTGAAAATGTTAGTTTTCATTCCAATCCCAAAGAAAGGCAAAAATAAAAATAAAGATCAAGCCAAAGAAAGGCAATGCCAAAGAATGCTCAAACTACTGCACAGCTGCATTCATCTCACACACTAGCAAAATAATGCTCAAAGTTCTCCAAGCCAGACTTTCAACAAGTGTATGTGATCCATGAAATTCCAGATGTTCAAACTGGATTTAGAAAAGGCAGAGGAACCAGAGATCAAATTGCCAGCATCCATTGTGTCATCGAAAAAGCAAGAGAATTTCAGAAAAACATCTATTTCTGCTTCATTGACTATGCTAAAGCCTTTGACTGTGTAGATCACAACAAACTGTGGAAAATTCTTCAAGAGAATTTGGAATACCAGACTACCTTATCTGCATCCTGAGAAACCTGTATGTAGGTCAAGAAGCAAGTGTTAGAACCAGATATGTAACAATGGACTGTTTCAAAATTGGGAAAGGAATATGTCAAGGCTATATATTGTCACCCTGCTTATTTAAGTTATATGCAGAATACATCATGTGAAATGTCAGGTTGGATGAAGCACAAGCTTTAATCAAGATTGCTGCAAGAAATGGCAATAACCTCAGATATGCAGGTGACACCACCCTCACAGCAGAAAGTGAGGAAGAACTAAAGAGCCTCTTGATGAAGGAGAAAGAGGAGAGTGAAAATTTGCCTCAAATTCAACATTCAAAAAATGAAGATTATGGCATCGAGTCCCATCATTTCCTGGTAAATAGATGGGGAAACAATGGAAATAGTGACAGACTTTATTTTCTTGGGCTCCAAAATCACTGCAGATGGTGACTGGAGCCATGAAATTAAAAGACACTTGTTCCTTGGAAGAAAAGCTATGACCACTCTAGACAGTATATTAACAAGCAGAGACATTACTGAGAGGGTAACAGGCAGGAAGGCCAGGGGTCTTCAAACGGAGGAAATAGCCTGCAAGTGTCAGACATTTTATCTCTCTTAAGCGACAGAAGGAAACAAACTAGCGATATTTTTTTCCTTCTCTATACAAATTGAAAAGGAGGTTTCTCTTAAATTCTGTACTGTCATAATGATACCTGGTTTCACCTGAAGTTAACCATCGCCTTTTTCTTATGGAAATGTTTACCTTAAGCTATGCTAATGTACTATGCCTTTACCCCAAGGTCTTTCTTCAAGTCGTTTCCCCCCTTTGGGCTCAGAACCTACTTGATAAACCAGTATGTTATACTCTGATATTGTTCCTCTAATCTATGTAAATGAAACTATTTGTATGGTGATCTGCCCTTCTTCAAGATTCAAGCTAATCATTTTATGGCCCATTTGGAGCCAAGGTTATCCCAAAATACATCTTATGGGTGAGGGGCCTGGTGCCATTCTAAGTTTTGAGACATTCCTTTCTTTCATTAACAGATTGCTGGTGACTATATAACATCCAGCTAAAGACTAGCAGGGGGGTACTCTTTCTACCTCCTTCTGATGCCTATGTCAGAAGCTTTCTCTATCTCCTTTATACTTTAATAAAACTTTGTTACACAAAAGCTCTGAGTGATCAAGCTTCCTCTCTGGCCCCGGATTGAATTCTTCTCCTCCGGGGGCCAAGAATCCTGGCGTCGTAATTCAACAACAACCTTTCATCACTTTGCCAACAAAAATATGTATAGTCAAAGCTATGGTTTTTCCAGTATCATATATGGATATGACAGTTGGACCATAAAGAAGGCTGAGTGCCTAAGAACTGATGCTTTTGAACTGTGGTGTTGGATAAGACTCTTGAGAGTCCCTTGGGCTGCAAGGACATCCAACCAGTCAATCCTAAAGGAAATCAGTCCTGAATATTCATTGGAAGGACTGATGCTAAAGCTCCAGTACTTGGGCATCTGATGCAAAGAGCCAACTCATATAGAAAAGGCTCTCACTGTGGGAAGGATTGAAGGCAGGAGGAGAAGGGAATGACAGAGGATGAGATGGTTGGATCGCATCATTGTCTCAATGGACATGATTTGAGCAAGCTTCTGGAGATGGTGAAGGATAGGGAAGCCTGGCATGGTGCAGTCCATGTGGTCGCACAGTCAGAAACAACTGAGTGACTGAACAACCACAGCAATATGCAAATAAACTGGCTTTGAAAATGTTAAAGTATATTGAGATGCTTGAACTCCCGCAAGGAATGTAAAGTAAAAAAAAAAAAATCAAGAATGTGGATAATAAAATAGAGAACACAAACCTAGGTTTAACAAACTTTAAAAGCCAGAGTATTCTGAGGTTGAAATCTGTCCTGAAGCGTAGCATTTTAGGATAAAATAGTGGTTTATCAACCAAGCAGAATACATACCCTAGTGCTATTCATTTCTCAACATTCAGTAGACATTTATCAAACTGTGTCCATATGTGAAATATTTAACTTAAGTAGGCTGTGGGCTGCAGCAAAAGAATCAAACCTAAAAGAAGCTCTCCATGTGCCAGAGGAACTGACTTGAACTCCCAAAGCCTGGACACAAAAAGGGTCCGATGGAGGGCAGGCAACAGCCTTTAGCCAATAATGACCATGAAACTTCAAATTAGGCCAATGAATTTGCATTAAAAGACAACATTTGTAACTCTTGTCAATATAGTTCTTGGAACTAATAGGCTTATGTGAAACCTGTCTAAAATCTTGGGAGAAGAATAAAATGTCTACCCTGAAAACTGAACAATTCTGAATCAGCAACAAAACATTAAAGACAATCAGCTTGAAACAAAAATGAAAGACCAAACTATCGAAACACTATTGTATTTCTAAGTGAGTGAAACATCACTGTATTTCTAAGTGAGCAAGTGACTGAAAGTTGCTTAGTCGTGTCAGACTCTATGCGGCCCCATGGACTATACAGTACATTGGAATTCTCCAGGCCAGAATACTGCAGTAAGTGGTAGCCTTTCCCTTCTCCAGAGGATCTTCCCAACCAAGGGATTGGACCCAGGTCTTCTGCATTGCAGGCATATTTTTAAGAGATTTATGCAAATAATGGACCATTTTCAGGTGAAACACAGAAACCTTTCTGAAAATAATTTTGATTTTTCTTTCTTTTCATTTAGCACATTTTCCTGTAGGTATTTGAACATCTTCAGCAATAAAATTTGTATTGTATTTGGCTGTTTGCTCTATAACAAAATTTGCCAGCAACTACCAAACTGTTAGGTATCTGAAGACAATCACTCTAGGTGACTTTCCTTGCTGCATCTCCACAGCAACAGATAATTTTTGATGTCAAAGTATATGTTTTGACTTTTAAGGAATAAAGCAAAAATTGCAGGTAGATACTCAAATAGAAAATCGCTGGAATTATGGAAGGTGGCAAGTCCCTGAATGGCACCTATACTTCCCTATTTGCCAGCATTCTCTCTGTGCTACATAAGTCCTTAAAGCATTAAAATTTAAATACACTAAAGCGTAGTTTCCCAGTTTGATAACAAGTCAATATATCCTGCTACTATACCTTACTAGATAATCTGAATTTTTAAAATATATGTAATGTTTTATTCAACATTTTTTGGGCCATACCACATGACATGTGGAACCTTAGTTCCCTGACCAGGGATCAAGCCTGCACCCTCCTCAGTGGAAGCATGGCATCTCAACCAGTGGATCACCAGGGAAGTCCTATATTCAACATTTTAAAACAATCTTCCAAAACTAAATAAATTACAAATACTGCTTTAGATGTTTCTTCAGTAAGTTTTTCAAACCTGAGTAAGTTGATATTCCATATAGCTGATCCCAATGTCTGTGGGTATTCATTGGGAACATTTGCAAAAAGATTCAGCACTCTGGCTTCAGGGATGAAATAACTCCAACTGCAAAACATTTGATCTAAAAGATCCTGTTTATCTGTCTAAAAGGTAGGTTCGCATATAAGGCTCAGGGAATTTTTCAAATTCCTTTAAAGCACATTTTGAGCATTTAGAATTACCCAATAACTTCTGCATTATTTTTTTTTCTTAAAAAAAAATAAAATCCAAGGGCATAGAGCAAGTCCTATGTCCACTGATTCTATATTTGCTCATTGCTTCCATCTTTTATCAAAAATGGTACTGTTTGGACATACTGGCTTCCGGAAGGATCGGCTGTTTTATTGCATTTTACAACATCTACAACAGAGAAACTTTTAACTGGGGCAATTAATTGATACCACGACACGGCTAAATAATCAAGGCAGCATCTGGTGTGTCCAGCATGCTCCACTTCCTACCTTGGGTGCCTTGGCGTGCTTCCCACATCTGGCGTCTTTGACAAGGCTGAGATCTAACAGTTCCGTCTCCTGGAAGGCAAAAGTGTGAGATCGTTAAGCATCCACACAGATCTTGTTTCTTTTGTTTCATAGCATTGACATCACTTTAAAAATAACATTATCTTGAGACTTGCCTGAAAACTGCCCTGTGGTTGGGATATTTTTCTCCTCTTACAGGCACTGCCTGTCAATGGAATGGGAGTGGAAGTGAAAAGACACCTGCCTGCTAGTTCTCAGCTCCATAGATCATAATGCATTCTGAAAGCACAATGGTTTGGGTCCCCAGTCTATCCTATAAGCCATTCCTGTCATGATAAGTCAGGCCTTCCTGTTCTCTTGCTGATATATAATCCTGAGAGTCACTCTGAGTGTTTTGAGGATTTGGGAGTGGGGTGAGGGGTTAGAGTGACGGTTGGAGGAGGTGTCACTCCCGCTTGCAGGATACCCAGCCCACGGGGCCAAGCTAAAGAGATGGGTATGCCTCCCACACCTGCACCCCAAGCCTTTTGCACACACCCCTTGCGCCTATCTTTTCATTTATTCATTATATACTATTGAATGTCTATAATACTCAAGTTACTCCAGGAATAAGACACATAAGATACGGCAGCTTCTCTGAATGGACTTGCAAAGTAAAGAAATATATATATGCATAAGACAAGGGATAGTGTGTTAATGCCAGCTTTAAAGTTAATTGCTATGATGGAGGAGGGTTAAAAAGAAAAGATGACTTTTCCCCTAGAGGCTAAGAAAAAACATATTCTGTGGAAGCATCATTGAGACTGGAGAAGAGAAGTGAGGAAGTAAAAGTCTCCCGCATCTGGAGGTCCCTCATGGGCAAACATCCAGCGAAGAGAGGACCAGAGGTTTGAGCAGAACCTTGAGGTCTTTGTAACTCTTAGTTGCCCAGAGAAGGAGGACAGTGCATGGGAAGCAGGTGGGAGGGGGAGATGCAAAGGAAGAGAGGGATGAGAGGGTGATCTGTGTACACCTACAGCCGATTCATGTTGAGGTTTGACAGCAAACAGCAAAATTCCAAAAAGCAATCATCCTTCAATTTAAAAAATTTTAATTAATTAATTTAAAAAAACGAGTGAGTGAGGGAAGGCACCAGGGAAGACACAGTGGCAGTGCAGGAAGGGGCGCACACAGGCGGCATGCGGAATCCCACTGTGGGCACAGAGCATATGAAGAAAAGGGAGCGAGAAGACCAGAAGTGGATTTGGGCAAAAGGACAGAAACCCTAAAAGTCTGGCGAGGAACACTGAACCATGGAGTCTGGGACATGCACATCACCGAGTTACACAGAGAACTCTGCCACCAGCCAGGTGAGACTGGTGCAGTGGGCAGAGACATCCAAGCTCTTTGCTAGACAAGGGGCCACTGGGATGGCGCCTCCATGCCCCCTCTCCAAATGGGAGGTGCTGCACCCTCACAGGAGGGGGGTAATTGCTCACAGGCCCTGGCTTTTACGAGGACCAGCACGCGGGATTCCCAGCCGATTCCTTCAAACAGCCCCCGACCCCAAACGTTTGGTGCAAAACGGTCTGATTATTTTCCTGAACTGAACTGAACTAAAGGTTGATTTCATGATTGCAGGACAATAAGGTCAAAGGTGTGATGGACTCTCTACACTGGGGTGCAAACCCGACAGCAGGTACAACAGAACCCCGGACCTTTCACAGCTGTCCACGAGCAGAAGGGAGCACAGCAAACAATGCCTTTTCGGCTTTCGCTCACACTGGCCTTCTCAATTTGCTTTCTCCCATTTTAGTGAATTCCTTAACCCATTATTGTGCATGACGCTGTGGAGAACGTCCCAAACCCTGGAGTGTGCCAGGAAGCAAAACTAGCAAGGATCTTGCAGGACAGAGTAGCGGGAGTCATCCTTCCCCCAAGGATGCACCATCCACAGTATCCAAGGTCACCTGGTGAGAGTTAGGAACCAACAGCTCTCAAAAGCGGGACTTAAGACTTCACCCAGGAAAGGCATACAGAGGATTCAGGAGACAGGAGGTGGGCAGCTGGCCCAGGTTTCTTCATCTTCATGGCAACAGCAGCCAAAACATTTACTGAAAGAGGAGAAACGGGAAGAGAACCTAGCTCGAAGAAACTTAATCCTTTAGACAGGAACTGAGTGGAGTGTTGAGAGACAAGGACCAGATAAAGGTCAAGGTGTTAGGGATAAAGATGACAGAGGGTGAGGTGGCTGGGTGGCATCACCGACGCAATGGACCTGAGTTTGAGCAAGCTCTGAGAGTTGGCGATGGACAGGGAAGCCTCGCCTACTGCTGTCCATGGCCTCGCAAAGAGTCAGACATGACGGAGGGACTGAACTGAACTAAACTGACAATAGGAGGTAGAACTGACTAAAGTAAAGAGAGAAGGCATTGACGGCTCTAAGGACTCCAGCTTCTTCACCGGGACTCGGAAGTTTGGGCGAGAACGACGGTGCATAGAGGAGATGCTGGTTTGAGGACTTTATCCATGTGGAAATGCCCATCATTAATTCACGGAAGCATTATTTATTGAATCCTGCAATATGTCAGCTACAGACTAGATACTGAATATACAAAATATAAAGAGACACTCATGCACATAGCTAATGAGTGTACTCTTGAGGAGACATTTCAAAGTGTATTGCAGGCGTGGACCAGAAAGGGCTAAGGCATCTTTTCAGCCAACATGTAGGATGAAAAGGAGTTTGCCAACCTTATAATTCTGCATTTTGTGGGGAGGGCTCCAGGGAAAGGAAACCGCAATTCCAAATGCAAAGAGGCAGGAGTCCTGAGCAGAAAACAAGTCACTCTGGACCCATAGCAGAAGTGTGTGGAGAGTCACCAATCACTTCCAAACTTAGCAGTTGTTACCTGCATGTTCTCTTTGTAATTATTCATAAAATACTGACATATTTTTCAAGCTTTTTTCCCCCACAAATGTAGCATCATGTTTTATATATATGCAGAATAAAAATCACACCCAAATACATGGTACATTCACCTAATTGCACACTAACATCTTCTATTCAAGGAAATTCTTCCTAGTTGAATGAACAATAGACTTTAACTTTACTTATTTGTTTTTCACACAAAGCCCAAATTGAGTTCACAGAGAAACAGGCCTCCAAAGGCAGCACTCAACAGACTTTCCTATTATAGATAACGGCCACTGTTTTCTGCTTTCAGCGCAAGAGGAAACATTCATTTCCCAAGGCACAAATGGGTAGTTAACATTCATTTTGATACCACAGCAACTAAGAAACTTCCCTTAGCGTGTGTAAAATTGTGTGTGCAGGAAAACCACCACAGGGCACTCTGAGCACGGGTAATGTGGTGTGTGAAGGGCCCTGGTGGAATTCTATCCACAGGCTCATTGGGCTAGGAAGACATGATTAAAACAGTCTCCCACTTCTATTAACATGCAACCTCCACCTCTCTGGGATTTAACTACACCCTATTTGCACTCCACTAAAAAGAAAATGAGCAACACAATGGAGGAACTGCAAAATGTTATTTGCATCATTAAAACTCTTTCTAGGTTAATATTCTAGTGTTAATAGTTTTAACAACCCACTTTCATGATGAGAAAGCAAGGAAATGGCCCCTTTCTCAATTCATTTAAGAGTGACTGCTTTGCAGAGAGGCGAAAAGCAAAGGAGAAAGGAAAGATATAAGCATCTGAATGCAGAGTTCCAAAGGATAGCAAGAAGAGATTAAAAAGCCTTCTTTAGCGATCAATGAAAAGAAATAGAGGAAAAGAAAGAATGGGAAGAACTAGACATCTCTTCAAGAAAATTAGAGATACCAAGGGAACATTTCATGCAAAGATGAGCTCAATAAAGGACAGAAATGGTATGGACCTAACAGAAGCAGAAGATATTAAGAAGAGGTGGCAAGAATACATGGAAGAACTGTACATAAAATATCTTCATGACCCAGATAATCATGATGATGTGATCACTAATATAGATCCAGACATGTTGGAATGTGAAGTCAAGTGGGCCTTAGAAAGCATCATTACGAACAAAGCTAGTGGAGGTGATGAATTCCAGTTGAGCTGTTTCAAATCCTGAAAGATGATGCTGTGAAAGTGCTGCACTCAATATGCCAGCAAATTTGGAAAACTCAGCAGTGGCCACAGGACTGGAAAAGGTCAGTTTTCATTCCAATCCCAAAGAAAGGCAATGCCAAAGAATGCTCAAACTACCACACAATTGCACTCATCTCACATATTAGTAAAGTAATGTTCAAAATTCTTCAAGCCAGGCTTCAGCAATACGTGAACTGTGAACTCCCTGATGTTCAAGCTGGTTTTAGAAAAGGCAGAGGAACCAGAGATCAAATTGCCAACATCCACTGGATCATGGAAAAAGCAAGAGAGTTCCAGAAAAACATCTATTTCTGCTTTCTTGACTATGCCAAAGCCTTTGACTGTGTGGATCACAAGAAACTGTGGAAAATTCTGAAAGAGATGAGAATACCAGACCACCTAACCTGCCTCTTGAGAAATCCGTATGCAGGTCAGGAAGCAACAGTTAGAATTGGACATGGAACAACAGACTGGTTCCAAATAGGAAAAGGAGTACATCAAGGCTGTATACTGTCACCCTGCTTATTTAACTTGTATGCAGAGTACATCATGAAAAAAGCTGGACTGGAAGAAACACAGGCTGGAATCAAGATTGCCAGGAGAAATATCAATAACCTCAGATACGCAGAAGACACTACCCTTATGGCAGAAAGTGAAGAGGAGCTAAAAAGCCTCTTGATGAAAGTGAAAGAGGAGAGTGAAAAAGTTGGCTTAAAGCGCAACATTCAGAAAACGAAGATCATGGCATCTGGTCCCATCACTTCATGGCAAATAGATGGAGAAACAGTGGAAACAGTGTCAGACTTTACTTTTGGGGGCTCCAAAATCACTGCAGATGGTGACTGCAGCCATGAAATTAAAAAAAGACGCTTACTCCTTGGAAGAAAAGTTATAACCAACCTAGATAGCATATTGAAAAGCAGAGACATTACCTTGCCTACTAAGGTCCGTCTAGTCAAGGCTATGGTTTTTCCACTGGTCATGTATGGATGTGAAAGTTAGACTGTGAAGAAGGCTGAGTGCCGAAGAATTGATGGTTTTGAACTGTGGTGTAGGAGAAGACTCTTGAGAGTCCCTTGGACTGCAAGGAGCTCCAACCAGTCCATTCTGAAGGAGATCATCCCTGAGATTTCTTTGGAAGGAATAATGCTAAAGCTGAAACTCCAGTTCTTTGGCTACCTCATGTGAAGAGTTGACTCATTGGAAAAGAATCTGATGCTGGGAGGGATTGAGGGCAGGAGGAGAAGGGGACGACAGAGGATGAGATGGCTGGATGGCATCACTCACTCGATGGATGTGATTCTGAGTGAACTCCGGGAGATGGTGATGAACAGGGAGGCCTGGTGTGCTGCGATTCATGGGTTCGCAAAGAGTCAGACACGACTGAGCAACTGAACTGAACTGAACTGTTTTCTAGGTCTATGGAATTCACTATTTCTTTATTATTTTCTTTAATTATTTATTTTATTTATTTAATTCTTTATTTATTTTCTGGGTTTGAGGAGGGGCCCTAAAATGAACTAGCCATTTATTTGTGCAATCGTTAGACTATAGTGAGCATCAACTGTATCACCTATACAATGAGTATGATAATACTTTCTACATCAATGGTTCTCATAGACTACACTGGAATCACCTAGAACACGTGTAAAACATATACCGGTTGAGCACCATTCATCAGCATTTCTAGTTCAGCAGAACTTGGGTACACCTAAGAGTCCACATCTCTAACACGCTCTCCTGTGATGCTCTTCCATGGACCATAATGGAAAACGCTGATATACTCATTCACAGAATTGCTGTTATAAGGCTTTTTAGGTGAATGTGAGAGATAAAACTATGCATTATATGTTATATTATGTTTCATGAAAAATTTTAAATGCTTACTTCTTTATATTCGGAATGGGCAAATAAAAATTTACACTTATTAAAAGCAAAAGCGTGACTAATGGTGACTAACCTAGGCTCAGATTTTATTTATTGAACATAAACTGTTGAATGACGAAAGCCTCTATCTCCTATCTAATGTGTTCTTACCATTAGATTTTACTCCATAGAATAAGTGTCCCTGTTTGTAAATTTAAGCAATCATTGATTTTTTGATGAAAATTGCTACACTATACCACTTTTGTGTTACACTTTGTAACATTAAAGGCATTTAGCAAAGTAAAAGAAGAAAATATGTCCTTCTCTCTCACCTCTAAGCCCACCCAACAAGGAAAGAGGGTTGGGGTGCCCAAAGGCCTGTGATCTACCTGGAATAGTCAATGAAGAATGAGCTAACAGACCCCCTTTTACTTCCAAGTCACATAATGGCCCCTCAAGAGCTTAGAGACCAATTCCTAGCACCCCTGATACTTACAGTGACATATTGACAAATGTGCCTTCTCTCTAGGTCAGAATGAGCAAAAGTCAAGTAACAGTAATCAATGATTTATTTTTGATACTTTGAATGAATGATGAGAAAACTGAGACAGAAAAGCTAGGAGAAGACCAAACTGTCTCTGATGTTTACTATTCAACAAAAAGACTTCAATTCGTCAGCCACCAACACACCGTGAGGCAGATGAGTCATGAAATGCATTGCAAACTCAGGAAAGAATGCAATTTAAAACTCAACCCTCTTCCAGAATACCAATTACTGTGCATTGCCACCAAATTCTATTAGTCATCCAAAACATTAATGTGACTCAAGTTCACACAATATACAATCAGAGCAGCAATTACAGTCATAAATGTTACACAGAGAAGATATTAATGGCTGGGTATGTATACTTCCCCATGTGTTATATTCATTAAGTTGTTCAACCTCGATTTACCAAAAGTAGAAGACATTACTATGTTTTATTGGCTGCCAACCCCCTAAAATGTCCACTGTTTAAATAAAGCAGTTGCTTTATTTAAAGACAAGCAGATAAAATAGACTCTGTGTTCTTTAACTTGATTTCACTCCTGAGAGAGTGAAAATCTGTTTAGTATACCTCTCAAAAAAAAGATCCCCTGCATCCACCTTCACCTGGTTTCTTGCTTTCTCTGCTCCCCAGCCTCAGATGTCTTTCCCTCCTCAGTCTGTAAGGGAGCCTCAGTAGGAAACATACAAGGAAATGAGATGCCCAGGTCACCAATACCAGAGGAAAAAGTAAGAGGAAAGAGAAAGATGACACATCTGCATTTCTTTATTCAAAAAAATTCTTGGTTTAATATCGTGCAAATTTCATAGAACAGAAGGCGGAACACTTACCCTGTCTCTTGGAATTACCGTTTGTAATCTGTGTACTAAGTCAGTTACTGCAGATGCCTGTTCCTCAATCCTTGTGTGTTAAACACAGATGCCAGTGCTATCAACATCTTTCTCAGTGGCTGTTCTTTCACCTATTGAGATACTAAACTGAGATCTCCACTTGGCTAGCAGGGACTCCTGCCTCTATATAAATTCTTATGCTGGCAATAGTTGCCATGCCAAGTGAAAGGGAAAGGGCCCCAGGAGAAAAGCCAGTAACGTGTAAGTAAAGCACGTAGAAGAAAAGCACAGAAAGCAAGTCAGAAAACAAACAAAAATGAAAATCTAGTACTTGAGATATTTCATTAAATGTTGAGTCAGCTTGGAAAGGAAGTTGGTTTTACTTTCAGTGTCACAGTTAAATGGAAAATAAAATTAACATTTGAAATCAAGAGCACATGAACTTGCATGTCTTATGAATTGTATTAGAAGTATTGACATAGTTTTCAGCCAATCAAATAAAACTGAAAAGTATTGAATGAGATAAAAGGAATGGAAATCAAGTAATATAATTAATATGACACAATAATAATAATTTTAACTAATAGTAGAGAACCAACGATGTGCCAAAAATTATAAGATAATTTGTACATATTATCTCGTTCGTTTTGACTGCTCTACTGTAACATCAGTACTGCGTTCCTCTACTTTGAAGATAGAAGAACTAATGGAGACCTTAAATGACTACTGCTCATCAGATGAATAACTGCATCACGAATCTCCACTCTTTGCCCACCTGTAGCAAGCCGAATTCCAAGCTGACCACCAGCACGCCTGACCCTGACTTCTGTGCCTCTGTGGAAACCTCTCCCACTGACTGTGGTCAGGATCTACAACTTGCTTCAAGGCAACAGAATACAGCAAAGGCTATTCTTCCCTCCCACAATCATGTTACCTTATATGACAAATGTGAAGGAATCTTACAGGTGTCATGAAATCTCTGAACAGATAACTTAAATGTAACTAAAACAAAGACATCTTGGGTGAGTCCTTCAGAAGTGGCCGGCAGTGATAGACTTGAAGCCATAGAGATACTCCTGTGCTGGCTCGGTCCTGGATGGTCTCTGGAAAGAGAAGGCCTCTAACAGCTAAGGGCCTCAGTCTATGGCAACAGAGAACCACAGACCTTTGTCAGCTGTGGGAACAACATGAATGAGTTTGCAAAAGGAACTCTAGCCCCAAATGGAAACACAGCCCAGTAGACACTTCCACTGCAGCCTGTGAGACCCTAAGCAGATGAGACTGTGACCCACTTGAAACTTTGAGATAATATTAAAAAATGTGAGTTGCTTCAAGCCACTAAGTTTCTGGTTATTTGCTATGCAGCAGTGGATAACTAATACACTATACCATTGTTTCCACATTCTAAGGCATTTAATTAAAACCTAAATAACTTTACATATCTTGGCACTCTCCCTAGCATAAAAATGACTGCAAAGCGTCAAAAAGTGATCCTTTTTGACATATCCAACAGGAAACAATGACTCTAATGTAACCATAGACTTTTGGTACTGGAGGAGATCATAGGTGAGGAAACTGAGTCTAAGAGAAAAATATATTCATTGCCAAAGATCACTGAGACTGAATACAGGATAGGAAAAGAATTCATGTTCCCCCAGATCTATTTTTTTCACTAAAGAAATCTTTTTCAGTATTGAAAAATCACAGGAATATTACCAGAATAATACAAGTAGAAAACAAACATGTGTCTTTCAGTTCAGTTCAGTCGCTCAGTCGTGTCCGACTTTTGCGAACCCATGAATCGCATCACGCCAGGCCTCCCTGTCCATCACCGACTCCCAGAGTTCACTCAAACTCACATCCATTGAGACAGTGATGCCATCCAGCCATCTCATCCTCGGTCGTCCCCTTCTCCTCCTGCCTCCAATCCCTCCCAGCATCAGACTCTTTTCCAATGAGTCAACTCTTCCCATGAGATGGCCAAAGTACTGCAGTTTCAGCTTTAGCATCATTCCTTCCAAGAAATCCCAGGGCTGATCTCCTTCAGAATGGACTGGTTGGATCTCCTTGTAGTCCAAGGGACTCTCAAGAGTCTTCTCCAACACCACAGTTCAAAGGCATCAATTCTTTGGCACTCAGCCTTCTTCACAGTCCAACTCTCACATCCCTACATGACTATAGGAAAAACCATAACCTTGACTAGACGGACCTTTATTCATGTACAAAAAAAAAAAAGAATCATGATAAATGATTTTTTATCATGATTCTCATGACAAATGTCTTTAATGTAACAGTTTAAAGAGGCTGTGAAACTGGGTCACAATATGCGAAGTATACTGACAAATACCTACTTAACTTTTCCTTTGTACATAACCAGAAAGATAGTTCAGCCCCTTGTTATGCAACAGCCACATTTATTCCTTCTAACTTCCTTCTTCAACTCTGAAAAACTTTTATATATTCATCTAATAATAAAAAAGCTGCTTAAGTTGAAAGTTAATGCAACTGAACATAAAATTATATCCATAGCACCAAACCTATATTACAATATAACATTAGTAAAACTTAATTCTAACAGCATACATGTTTATAATGACACATGTCTAACTCCATGCATGTAAGACTATAGGAGAAAAGAGATCTAGAGCTTATAATATCAGAAAACATATTTTAGCAAGTTTTTAAAATGATGGATGAAAACCTGGAGAGACTTAAATGGATAGTAACCGGATTTATTTTATTTTTTTTTAATTTTTATTTTTTATAAATTTTTATTTTTTTATTTTTGTTTAATGCTTATTCCATTTCACAGTACTGTATTGGTTCTGCCATACATCGACATGAATCAGCCACAGGTGTAGACGATCTCCCCATGTTAGTGTGTATGCCCAGCAGTGGGATTGCTGGGTCGTAAGGCAGCTCTATTTGCAATTCTTTCAGGAATCTCCACACTGTTTTCCATAATGGCTGTACTAGTTTGCATTCCCACCAACAGTGTAAGAGGGTTCCCTTTTCTCCACATCCTCTCCAGCATTTATTGCTTGTAGATTTTTGGATCGCAGCCATTCTGACTGGTGTGAAGTGGTACCTCATTGTGGTCTTGATTTGCATTTCTCTGATAATGAGTGATGTTGAGCATCTTTTCATGTGTTTGTTAGCCATCCGTATGTCTTCTTTGGAGAAATGCCAAATGATCCAATCAAAAAATGGGCCAAAGATCTAAACAGGCATTTCTCCAAAGAAGATATACGGATTTATTTTAAACTTATTTGTTTATTATTTTAAAAACTGAGAAAAAGACTGTAATCAACAGGGAAAATCTATACATATACTAAAGATACATTCAGGAGTATAATGAAAGTTTATGAAAATATTTTTTATTTTCCTAGCTCATATCTATTAATAGGATATGAATCCCAAGGAGGGATTCCTGGCATTTTTATGAACAAATAATAATACTGCATTTGCTAAAGACTCAGGGTTTTTTAAAAATTGTATTATGGTGATAAATATTGCATTGTCAAATTTTTCTATTATGCTCTTTTTAAGCAAAAGTCCTAATTTCAGGCTAATCGGATGAACTAGAAACAGCGTTCATCATTTGGCAAATAGTTTCATAAATGTAGAAAACTATCTTTATAGATATTTAGGTGAGCATAATATCCAATCTCCATAAAATATCTCTTAAAAAGAAATACTGAAATGATATAGATTAATCAGGCCAACAAGCTGTTTCCACTTGAAAAATCCAGATAATTTAAACATAGTCAGATTTTCCCCTTAAGTCATCTAAAATGTTATTTCTGGTCTATACCTATTTCCCTATGGCTGAACAGCCAGCCAAGTTCTTTTATCTGGTAGTTCAAGCTGCTTCTAGTCTCTTAATCTTACCATACTAGAATATTTGAGCATACCATTTATCTGCTTCCATGACCTAAACTCTTTCATTTCCCTAAACTAGTAGTTCTTAAAATGTGGTTCCTGGACCAGTAGGATCAGCAACAACATCACCTTGGAATATGTGCAAAATGCAAATTCTCAGGCCCTACCCTAGACCTACTGAATCTGAATCTCTGGGGTGGGGCCCAGAAATCTGTATTTTAATTAAGCTTTGGGGTGATTCAGAAGCAATCTTAAGTTTGAGAACCTGTGTCCTAGATATTAAATGGAGACAACAGCTGCCCATAGAGAAGGCTACTTCACCAGGGCTGGAACATGTAAAACATTCTGTAGAATGCTGGACAAATTGCCTATATCCATGTAATATGAAATAACTGCATCAGAGTCCCAAAAGCAATGAGAGAACTGATAATAAGACTGTTTGAGAAAAGTCTTCAGACTACTGAGTTTATCAATAGCATCAGTATCATAACAGATTAAAGCAGTGATTTCCTTATCATGCCCTAGAGCCTGGACAAAGTCAAGGAGAGGTTCTAAAGTGCTTGGCCTAGTGCCAGATGTGATTCAGCCCTGAAGCAAGGTTGGAAACAGAGACACTTCCTTTTCTTTTCAATCACACAGTCATGTCATGTATGATGACTTTGAAATTTTCTGAAGTATACAAAAACGTCATTTGTCCTTGCTTTCCCGAGTAATCACACTGTATTAACAATATCAAATCACAGTCTCATGTTTTCTCCCTCAGCTATTCATTCCAACACATTATCACAGAAGCACAAATGTTTCTGTCCAAAAGTTTGCTTTTATCTTGTTATGACTTTCCCAGTGTTCTGGCAACCACACATCTGTTTTTGTTTTTTTTTTAAGATTTAATAAAATTTTTATGGGTTCATGAAGGATATTCTAAAGTCTTTTTAAATCTGTGATTCATGGAAATTAAACAACATACTTTTGAACAACAATTTAATCAAAGAGAAAATCAAAAGTGAAAATATACAATATCTGAAAACGAACAGAAGGAAAACACAACATATCAGTATGTATGGGATGCGGGAAAAGCAGCAACCCTAGGGTTTTGGTGATCTTTTAATCTCATGTGACATCCTGAACATGCAAGGAGTTAATGTAGCTTCTAAAATGAGATATTTGAAGTTGACAAGTATACAATAACGTATCATTTTCTTTTCAAAGAAGACTTCCTTCTTAAGATCACTTTTCATTTTCTGGCAAGACAAAAGGAAGCCAGCAAGGCTCTTTCCAGTGTTCATGTGCAGGGATAAGGACTGGGTATGTCCAGTGAGGAGTAACATGCTTAATGGACTGTCCCTAGAAGATGAATGGTCACTGAGTCAGTGAACACATCATTCCTAAGGTCTTGACTGTGCGTTCTAAGTTCATCAGAGGTACACTCCTTTCTATGTGCCTATTGATCAACCTAATGCAAGTACACATAAAGAAGCCAGGTATTCATATTGAGAACTGTAAATAACAGAAAAAGTTCACTAAATTCAACGTCGTGTCCTGCTTACCAGGAAATTCTAGTACACTTCCTGTAGGAAACTGATTGATGCCCACTCTGATGCTCGCCAGTTCCCTTTCCTGACTTGACACCATTCCCAGTGCTGGTGTGATTCTCTCTTAAGCACGGCCCCTGACTGTCGCTGGCCTCCTGGAGTACTCGGCCCATCTGCATAGAGACTTGGAAGAGCACTGGGGGCAAGGCAGCAGAGGGTGAGAGCTCAGGAGGGATGGGAGCACTGTGGCCCAGCCATCTTGTCTCGAGCATATTTCCAGGCCAAGGCTCCCCTTGGGTTGATGTCTGCTCTTTCACAGTCCTGTTTCCCTCTCTCTTCTTGTTGTCTCAGGGAAGCCCTATCTTAATAAATCTCTTACTCACTACCACTTGTATTTGGGCCTGTTTGGAGAACATGATCCAAGATAGCTATCGTTTCCAAATAATCAACTTAGAAATTAATGTTAAAAGCATTCTGAATCACATGCATACAAATTTTAAAATCACATTTTTATATTTATTATTGTCTTTGACTTTTGATATACTCTGTGTACTTTTGGAATTCTTTCTTCTTTGAAAACAGGCTGAACTATTATGATACATCTACTAAAATGAGCATTGCTTGAGACAGCGAGTTCTTGGTCACTGTACACTGTATTCTATCTTGTATCATCCTTAATCCAGTGTTAAAATATTTTGATTATTTCCTGGAAATAGTTATATGAGTATATATCATATAATCTAATGTGTAAATAGTTTTCTCTTTTTCCTAGTGAGAAAAAGATGATAAAAAGATCAGCTTACCAAATTTCCAAACTAGAGTTCCCTTTTGTCACATTTAGGGCTTAAAAGAAATATGTTCATATCCACTATATTTTAGGTCAATTTCTTTTTGGTAAAGATTTGTTCTATTTTCAACCACCTACTATGGTTTTCCTTCTTTAAAAAATATATATCCCTAGGGAGAACATACTTTACTCCAAAGGTGAATAAAAATAATTCATTTCATAATTTTATCAAAACTTTAAATGCGAACAAAGATGAATTTTTTAAAAAACCTTTCTATTAACAACATCACTTTTCTAGGTATTTTTCACAAATCCTCTTGTTTTGGTATTACTACTTCTCTATAAGTGGTGAGAGAGTAAGTGAAAAGCAAGCACAGTAAGACCTAGGGAGGAGCAGATTTGAAAGACGATGTAGGGAAGACTGTTACACTGAAAACTTACAGCTCTTGAGGGGAGATATCTGCAGGAAGAGGGGAAAGAAAAGACCTAACTTCATTAAGGGGTCAGACAAGGATAAAGATCAAGAAGAAGGCAAGTGACTGCATGAAGCTTATCACAGGAATTTGGGGAGAACACGGAGATAGCACAGATTTAGAAGGGAGATAAAATTGGGGTTTACACATTTATAGGAATCAGACTTTAGTGGCTAACATGGAAAGACGGAATTCTACTAAACATAAAGTTTAGTGAACTCTAAAAGGTCACTAGACATTAACTGTTTTAAGGAGGAATTATAGAATTTTAAATACCAGAGTAAGATGTGGACAGCATTGGGAGGGGAAGCAGGCTTTATGTTCAAAGGAAGCTGGAGTGAATGAACCCGCTGGACCTTTTCAGCTTGGAGCAACACACCTATATCCTCCGCATTTGCACTCCATGACATAAAGAAGGTACTCATACTCTGTAAAACTTCTTTCACAAGGCCTAATGTTTAATCCAATTACAGCTTCAGAAGAGCAGGTAGGAACAAGACGGGAGGAAAATTAATGGAAGATGCTGTCTTTTTCCAACCCATCCTTGTCTTGACCTTCATATGAAATTCATGTGGCATTTCATCTCAGGAGATCAGATATGCTGGGGTCAGCTCCCAGGTTGGCCATTACCGAGCAGAGTCACAGCAGAATGGGCAAACCCAAGACTAAAATCGGGAAGGAGGAAAGAAGCAGGGGGCCCAGGACAACCTCTCTGTGTGATGAAACTGCGTGATGATAGTCACTGGCGAGCGTGCCAACGTGACTCCTGAAAACTGACTCTGAGGCCCTAAGGGGCACTGGACCCTGGATTTCTGTCCATGCGTTGGCATGAGGTTCACCTCCTCAAGGCAGAACACTCTGAATACACAGAGGAAGTGTAGAGTCATGCCAAGAAAAACAACCATAAAAACCCTTCCTTGGATGACTTTCCTGAAATGTTTAATCAGGTGACAAAAGAAGAAGCAAGGGAGAATGGAAGAGATCCCAAATAAAACTGGCAAAAGGCAGGGCAGAATTTCTTAGTATCCTTTCCTTCCTTCAAATCAAGACATTTTCCTTGCTAATGCTAATGCTAATTGAGAAAAATAATTACAGAAAAATTTTCATTTCTTTATGAAAATTAAAGTCCAAAGAAATATTCTGACTATCCTTGGTTGCTTGAATGTTACCTTTCTGGTGTGTAAATTGCCTTTTTCTCCAGATCATTTCCTTGAAGAATCACATATTGATTGTCATCACTGGTCACCTTTTGAAGCGAGTTCTATATGCTGACTTTAGGCAGGCTTCATACTTTAAAAAGCAACCCAATGTAATTCTTATTCTTTCATTCCACAGTTTTTCACGTTAGGTTGAACTACTCTATTCTCTAGAGTATGCTGCTGCTGCTGCGTTGCTTCAGTCGTGTCCAACTCTGTGCAATCCCTTAGATGGCAGCCCACCAGGCTCTGCCATCCCTGGGATTCTCCAGGCAAGAACACTGGAGTGGGTTGCCCTTTCCTTCTCCACTGAATTTTATAATCTTCTATGCATGCATGCTAAGTCACTTCAGTCATATCTAACTCTTTGCAATTCCATGGAATATAGCCTGCCAGGCTCCTCTGTCCATGGGGTTCTCCAGACAAGAACACTGGAGTGGGATGCCGTGCCCTCCTCCAGCTGACCTTCCTGACCCAGGGATTCAACCCACCTCATGTCTCCTGCGTTGGCAGGCAGGTTCATTCCCACCAGCACCACCTGGACTAGGTTCAGTGCCCCTGGGTATATGATTTTCCAGATAAATAACTTATGAATCCTTAACAGAACTGTTGAACATCCAGAGAACAGAGCTTTTTCTTTTTTCATTATTGTACAACAGATTTCTTTTTGCTTAGGTGAAAGCCTTAAAAATAAATTGTCTTCAGAATCACTTAAGAAAGTAAATGCCTAGGAGAAAATTCTTAAATCTGTATAGCTCAGACCCTGTACTCATGCTTATGGAAAATATTCTGGCTTGCTTGTTCATAAGATCTGCATAATTTTCTGATTATTTTGCTTAATGTCGGAGCAACTTACTCACCTGTAGCTTTGGCCCAATCACTCTTACAATTCTAATAACCAGTTTGTCTCCTTTTAGGCCCCATAATAAAAATGTATTGTGTTTTCCAACCTAGCTTATTTGGCTTTGCAATTTTAAGTCAGATGAATCACATTTGTTCTATGTGGGTCAGTCAAAATTAAGTACAGAAGTCTCCATGTACCAAATTTGGTACTGTTCTACCTTATGATTATGGAATTAAATTAACCTTAATCTTAAGCTTCTGTATGTCTTTTGGCATCATCATTATTATTATTATTATTATTTTAGTACAAAAGCTGGAACATATCAAATATTCCAACCTTCAAGAAACTGCATAAATTCAATAACTTTATCCCTCCCTCTTTGATATTACTTGATAGAAAGATCATTTTACTCAAAGTACTGTCCCTAGGCGGCAGCAGCAGCATCACTTGGGAACTTGCTAGAAAAAGAAATCTGTGGGTCCCATCCCAGACTCACTGAAGAGGAAACTCTGGCAATGGGATCCAGAAATCTGTGTTCTAACAAACCTTCCAGATGATCCTGATAGACTCTCAAGGTTTAGGAACACTGTGACATGGCCACACATAGATTAGAAACAAATAGCGTGTGGCTTTCTTGCTTGTATTGCTTCACTTATAAAAGCTCATATTCAAATTAAAGTGCACCAATTAAAGAAAAAGTGCATCATGTTCGTTAAAGAAAATCACTGATGTTAATAGTGATCAGATGCTATTTTAAAATAAAAATATGTGATTAATTGAAAATTGAGATGCCAGGGAAGAGAGGAAGTGAGAGCAAGAGGGAAGAAAATCTACCAGTTCAAGTTCAAAGGGAAGTACGTTACAGACATGGCAGTCCTCCTTTATCTCACATTCATTCTGCGTCTGTATTTAAAAAAGAAAAGTACAGCGCAAAGAGGTTCTTTGTTACATAAAATATCATTTGATGCTGAGACTGGAGTGAGTGATTTCCTTAATATTATTTTAGTAATATGAAAGCATTCCCAGGAGCTTTAACACTTTCTGACAGAATTAAGTCATTTACAGGGCACAGAACTAAAGGGCTAACTGCACCATGCCACTTGGCAGTTCTGAAGGACTGTGTTCTCATAGTGCCGACTGCTCCCTGTACCCAGGTGGGTGGGCTCCAGAAGATCAGCACTAATGGGCAGTGCAGGGCCTAAGGCAGCGTGGATAGCTGTCCACTGAAAGTCTGCACTCTGCCTTACAAACTGCAGGCTATTGCAGAAATTTCACCACCTAATCACAAATCACATTTCAGAGCACTCTTTTAATTTACGGAGGGTCACATGAGAAGTTTGCATAAGCAGAACATAAATGGAAGGGATGAGGACCATTTCTGAGCCTTTCCTCCCCCTTTTTATGTTACACAGAGGTGAAAGAGAGCCTGAGATACTGGAACCACAAGATTGACACAGCCTATGTCCCTGGTCATCGGTAGAGAATAGGCATCTTTAGATTAGATACACTGATGCTGAACTCTGAAGTGAATGAGAAATACTAGAATACTTATATTAATACTTTGACTTCTCAGATTTTATCTTTTATCATAGTACCCAAGCATTCACCCAAAGATGGAGAGGCTCTATACAGTAAGCAAAAACAAGACCAGGAGCTGACTGTGGCTCAGATCATGAATTCCTCACTGCCAAATTCAGACTTAAATTGAAGAAACTAGGGAAAAATACTAGACCATTCAGGTATGACCTAAATCAAATCACTTATGATTATACAGTGGAAGTGACAAACAGATTCAAGGGATTAGATCTGATAGACAGAGTGACTGAAAAATTGTGGATGGAGGCTAGTGACAATGTACAAGAGGCAGTGATCAAGACAATCCTCAAGAAAAAGAAATGCAAAAAGGAAAAATGGCTGTCTGAGGAGGCCTTACATATAGCTTAGAAAAAAAGAGAAGCTAAAGGCAAAAGAGAAAAGGAAAGATATATCCATTTCAATGCAGAGTTTCAAAGAATAGCAATAAGAGGTAAAAAAGGCTTCCTCAGTGACCAGTGCAAAGAAATAGAAGAAAATAATAGAATGGGAAAGACTAGAGATCTCTTCAAGAAAATTAGGGATACCAAGGGAACTTTTCATGCAAAGATGAGCACAATTGACTTAACAGGAGCAGAAGATATTAAGAAGAGGTGGCAAGAATACACAGAACTATACAAAAAAGATCTTCATGAACCAGATAACCATGATGGTGTGATGACTCACCTAAAGCCACACATCTTGGAGTATGAAGTCAAATGGGCCTTAGGAAGCATCACTACAAACAAAGCTAGTGGAGATGATAGAATTCCAGTTGACCTATTTCAAGTTCTAAAATATGATGCTGTTAAAGTGCTGCACTCAATACATCTGCAAATTAGGAAAACTCAGCAGTGCCCACAGGACTAGAAAAGGTCAGTTTTCATTCCAATCCCAAAGAAAGGCAATTCCAAAGAATGTTCAAACTACTGCACAATTGCACGTATCTCAAACGCTAGCAAAGTAATGCTCAAAATTCTCCAAGCTAGGCATTTATCTCACACAGTAGCAAAGTACTGGTTAAAATTCTCCAAGCCAGGCATTTATCTTACACAGTAGCAAAGTAATGGTTAAAATTCTCCAAGTCAGGCTTCAGCAGTACATGAACCATGAACTTCCAGATGTTCAAGCTGGATTTATAAAAGGCAGAGGAATCAGAGATCAAATTGCCAATATCTGCTGGATCATCAAAAAAGCAAGAGAATTCCAGAAAAAACATCTACTTCTGCTTTATTGACTACACCAAAGCCTTTGACTGTGTGGATCACAACAAACTGTAGAAAATTCTGAGAGAGATGGGAATACCAGACTACCTGACCTGCCTCCTGAGAAATCTGTATGCAGGTCAAGAAGCAATAGTTAGAACCAGACATAGAACCAGACTGGATCCAAACTGGGAAAGGAATACATCAAGGAGGTATATCATCACCCTGCTTATTTAACTTATATGCGGAGTACATCATGAGAAATGCTAGCCCAGATGAAGCACAAGCTGGAATCAAGATTGCTGGGAGAAGTATCAATAACCTTAGATACGCAGATGACACCACCCTTACAGCAGAAAGTGAAGAACTAAAGAGCCTCCTGATGAAAGTGAAGAGGAGAGTGAAAAAGTTGGCTTAAAACTCAACATTTGGAAAACTAAGATTATGGCATCCAGTCCCATCACCTCACGGCTAATAGATGGGGAAAACAGTGAAAATAGTGAGAGACTTTATTTTGGGGTCTCCAAAATCACTGCAGATAGTGACTGCAGCCATGAAGTTAAAAGACGCTTGCTTCCTGGAAGAAAAGCTATGACCAACCTAGACAGCATATTAAAAAGTAGCGACATCACTTTGCCAACAATCGTCTGTCTAGTCAAAGCTATGGTTTTTCCAGTAGTCAAGTATGGGTATGAGAGCTGGACTATAATGAAAGCTGAGCACTGAAGAATTGATGCTTTTAAACTGTGGTGTTGGAGAAGACTATTGAGAGTCCCTTGGACTGCAAGGAGATCCATCCAGTCCATCCTAAAGGAGATCAGTCCTTAATATTCACTGGAAGGACTGAGGCTGAAGTTGAAACTCCAATACTTTGGCCACCTGATGGGAAGAACTGACTCATCTGAAAAGACCCTGATGCTAGGAAAGATTGAAGGTGGGAGGAGAAGGAGACAACAGAGGATGAGATGGTTGGATGGCATCACCAACTGGATGAGCTGAGCAAGCTCTGGGAATTGGTGATGGACAAGGAAACCTGGCATGCTGCAGCCCGTGTGTTGCAGCAAGTGAGACATGACAGAACAGCTGATCTGAACTGAATAGTTAGGATACTCCAGGTGATACAAGGCTCATATGAACTTTTTTATCTAAAAAAACTAAAAGACAAACCCAACCATTTCAGATCATAAAACATCAGAGACACATTGTCATTTTAATCATATGTGCTGTCAACTTGACCAGGCCATGGTGTACCTGGATATTGGCCAAACATCTCGGTGTGTCTGTGGGGGTATTTCTGGAATGACACGAGCCTTAGAATCAGTAGGCTGACCCAGTGGCTTAGACAATAAAGAATCTGTCTGCAATGTGGGAGACCCTGGTTTAATTCCTGGGTTAGCAAGATCTCCTGGAGAAGAGAATGACAACCCACTCCAGTACTCCTGCCTGGCACATCCATGGAGAGGAGCCTGGTGGCCCTAGTCCATGGTCTCGCAGAGTGGACACGACTGAGTGACTAACACACACAGGCTGAGAGAAGCAGATTGTCCTCCCCATGTGGCTGGGTATCACTGAATCCTCTAAGGGCCTGGAAACAGTACCAATGATGGCCCAACTGAGGAAGAAGAAAATTGGTGAATTAAAAAAATAATAAAGAACTCAGATTGTCTTTACTCACAAATGACAAGATATTTTAAACAGGAACCCCCGAAGAAGCTATGACAAAACTACATCTGGATAAGGACTCTAGTAAAATTGTAGCATACGCAGTCAATGTATAAGAAGTCAGTCGCTTTTCTATATCCCAGCAATAAAAACTGAAAGTTTAAATATTATATATATATAAAATTTATAGTCACACCAAAAACTGAAACACTTCAGGTTAAGTCTGACAATCTATGTCAAGGATCTTGCATGTGAAGAACTACAAAATACTGATGAATAAAGTCAAGAAGTTGTAAATAAACTGGGAAATATTTCATGCTCATGGATGGGAAAATTCAATATGGTAAAGATGACAGTTTTTCCAAACTAAACTACAAATTTAATGTAGTCCCAACTAAAAATACAGAAACCATTTTTTTAAAGATATCAACACACTTTAAAAAGTTTATGGAAAAGCAAAGAACTGGGAATTAGCGAACACAACACTAAAAGAAAAGAATAAAGTTGGAAAATTCACACTGCCAGATTTCAAGTCTTACTATAAAACTATAGTAATTAAGACACTGGTATCAGAGAATACTTGCCAAAACTTCAATGGTACTTCTTCCATTGACCAGCAACCCCATATTTCTCCTCAGAGTACTGTCTCTCCACCTGGTCCCCTCAAACCAGCTTGTCACATTTTCCATCTTACTTCGTTCCTCTCACTTGATCATTTTAAATGCCCCAGCTTTCCAATTTCCACGAGAAATGCCACCAACCCCAACCAAAGCACCCCGCTTCACTTTGCAGATACAATCATCACAGTGCAACCGTCCACTCATTCCTTTGACCACAGAATTGCAAGTTGAAACGCGAACAGCAAGGTTTGTTCATAGAAAGAATGCAGACACCAGCTGTAAAGTTTTCCTGAAAATACGGCCAGGGGAACTGCCTGGTCTCTCACGGCAGTGTGGCACCCCATCAAGGGCAGCTGAAGGAAATGAGCATTAGCAAGAGATCTTTACCAGGATGTCAGCGGAACACATATCATACTAAGATGAACATCTAAAATCCCTTCATTCTGTTGACAATGCATTCACTGTATCCCATTTCCTCTTTTTGTCACCTGTCTAATCTTTCCTTCTAATCTTCAAAATCTAGTTCTCTGCCCAGACTCCCTGATCTCTTTCAGTCTTTTTCAGCTGTTTCCTCTAAAGGGCTGAGGATTCATTTCCTGTGCTAATCTTTTGCTCTTTGCTCCACTGGTTCTGTTGGATTGAACTGTTACACAATGGGATGCTTTCTATTGCTTTGCATGTGAGCGTTGTATGTGTGTCTGTGTGTGTGTGTGCATGCACATTTTTCAGTGCTTTTTCACCTTAAAGACAATCTCTTAAAGGCCAAAATTCCATTTCACACTTCTTTTCAATCCATATACAAATACATTTAATTGATTAATATCTGTTTCTAAGCAAAGATTCTGCTCTAATTTTAGCATGAACTGGAAAAATCATGTAAATTTCTGAGTATAAATGTCATTTAATCCTACTTATAATCATAGTGACTGTATGTTCAGCAATAAGTTAAAAAAAACTGGTGAAAATAACAGTTTAGCTTAGACAGGCTAGAGACTCACTTCCTTCTCAGGTGCACACAGGAGCACAGTCTGGGAGAGCTGCCCCGCAAGGTGGCTGATGTCCCACCTTTTCTGTCTGACAGTGTCTCAGTCCTCAGCGTGTGACATAGACCTCATGGCAGGGGTAGCTGCTCAAACACAATTTATATTGGCAACACTTCAGCCAATATGTGATGGAGTTTTCAACCCTCCCACTTCAGCAAAGACGGAAGGTTAAGCAGCATATGCCCTTTCCTCTAAGAAAATATCCGTGAAGGCTCACAGGCTTCTGCTTACACCTCTGAGCCAGAATTTACTCTCATGGGCACATACTAGCTGCTAGGGACATCAGGAAGTGTGAAGAAGGAATGTATATAGCTCAGTTACTAGCTGACTTCCTCTGGTGGCTCAGAGGTTAAAGCGTCTGCCTGGAATACAGGAGACCTGGGTTCGATCCCTGGGTCGGGAAGATCCCCTGGAGAAGGAAATGGCAACCCACTCCAGTATTCTTGCCTGGAGAATCCCATGGATGGAGGAGCCTTGTAGGGGTCACAAAGAGTCAGACTCGACTAAGTGACTTCATCTTCCTCTGCCTGGAAGAAGGACATTTCTGCACATGTGTGTATTAACACAACTTGTGTGTTCAACAGTAATGAAATAAGCATTTGCTAAAAGACAACAGAGTCAGTGCATGAACAATCCCCCCTTCCTCTGGGATTGTCCTATGACCTTCTCAAGAACATGATCTCTCAGAGATGACTGCAAACACCTCTTTTCTAATAGAAACTTGCAATGTGCCTACATCTCCCCACCAGAGTACTCCCAATCTTTTTCTCTTGGGTGAAAAATTTACCATCTTAGTACCTGGCTTCTTAAGGACTTGTGACTCTTCTGCCTTTGAACTACTTGAAACTAAAGGAAACTTGAGACTTAATAAATCTCTCATCATAGAATTAAGTGGAAATTTAACTTAAAAAATTCATCATCCTTATGCTTTGTCTTAACTCTAATGTCTAAGTCAGTCCCTTGTAATAGTAACACTGTCAGTAAACACTGGAAGAAGCTCTGAAAGAAACAGTAAGTGTAACAATATTTTGATGAGCTGTTCTATTTATTTTTCAATCATTGCAACTCCCCTAAAATAGCCGCATTCTCAATTAACAGCAAATAAAGAAGGGCCTGTATCCATTATGTACCCAGTATCATCCAACTAATGAAAATTTCCATGAAAACCAATCCAAGGCAATATAAAAGCACGCATGACATGTACTTGAGCTTCATCCTCTAGCTCCAGTTAGATTCCCTACAGTCCAGCTCTGCCTGCAGCTTTGGCTTCAGTCTTGCTCCTCAGAGTTCACAACCATGGTTTCTTTCCGGGTCAGCACAGATAATTAAAATAAGACACCTGCTCTTTTGCAACAAATTGCATAATAGACATTTCAAGACAATGGACAGTATGCTTTTAACCTGCATACACTAGAATTTCAATTATACAAAAGTGCTTGCTTGACATTCTTGCCTTTTATTTAATAAATAGCAAAATTCAAAGGTAAGACATGTTTGCTTTTCTTAATCAGCATATTCTTAACTCTTTCCTATTTGTAGCTTTACACAGGAACCCATTCAGAGTTGTTTTACTGCTTAACATCAAAGCTAAGACTATCCAGGGAGCATAGGCTATTTATTTTTATAGTTTCTATATTTAGAGTCTTGGTTTTGTTTATAGTTTTCTCTCCTCCACCCCACAAACACTTGAAAATTCCCTTTTCTCTTATAATCCTGTCTCTTCCCTCTGTCTCTCTCACTGGCCAGCTTTTAACTAAGCTGCACATTTCCTTTTTGAATTCTCTCCCAGATGATTCTTGCCTTTCCTCTTTGATTTCTCTCTGGAGAGGACAGAAGTTGCCTTTTGGAACTGAAGAAGTGTTCCAAGGACACAGTTCCTACTATTGTTTGTCTCTTTGGGAGAAGGAACACATTCCAAAGGCAAGTGTCAAGAAAGAATACTTTTTACCCCCACCCCCTCCAAATCAGTGGATATGCTTAATGGCTCATTTAGAAAGTGAACATCAGTTTTATTTTAAAGCAGGTTAGGATTTCCAGGCTCCTCCGTCCATGGGATTTTCCAGGCAAGAGTACTGGAGTGGGTTGCATTGCCTTCTCCAGGATTTGGGGACAAAATTTTGCTTGTTATTGCCATGATTAATGTAACAACATAATACAAAATGACAGAGGTGCGTGCTTAACAGTTCAAACAATAACTAATGATTACTTTGGGAAAAGGCAAGTGTGGGCAGTGCAAATCAGAAAGAAGAGAACAGCAGGAAACAGTATAAACTGAATATTATGCGAAGGGCCTTGCTCTGATGCATATCTCTTACGTTTAATTTTCAGTACTGAGCAAAGTACAAGGTCAACATCACCATCTTAAAATGTCAAATTCATAGTAATTAATTAGTCAAGCTTTGAAAATCAGATTGGCTTAATTATCTCTACCGTGTGTAGGCCTTCCATCAGGATAAATGTGAAGGACTGAGTTGCAGAGGCAGATAAAAACTAAAGAAGAACATGGAAGGTTGAAATGTATCAGCAGGAAAAGGTTAAGATTAGTTTAGTCAGGCCCATGATTTAGGGGTAATGTGTTGAATAGTGTGTCTCCTTCTTTATAACATCAGGCAATTATATTCAGTAAGTTCTTCTTTCAAAAAATATTATAGAAGTATGTGACCCTATTAAAGCTCTTTTACAATTTTGTACCCTGCCACAATCTAACATAAAACATGAAGAGCCTTGGCCTCGCTACTTTATATCAGGACCATTTTTAACCTCTTTATACTCATTAAACTAGAAAGCATCCATTTTCTCTCTCCAGTCATTTGGTAAAGTTTGGTTAAAATTGAAGAGCAAAGAAATTGCAAACTCTCTCTTCTGTCCTTTGTTCTTTGAAAAATTCTAGGGAAAGACCTGACTTTTGTCCAGCTTACTTTTAGATTCTCAGTAGACCAATGGTTCTCTGTGGTGGTGGTGGTTTGGTCGCTAAATCATGTCTGACTCTCTGCTATCCTGTGCTCTAGAGCCTCGCAGGCTCCTGTGTCCATGGGATTCTCCAGGCGAGAATACTGGAGTGGTGCCATGTCCTTCTCCAGTGGTTGTTCACAGGGAACAGTTTTGCTGCTCACTGCTCTCCCACCTCGAGCTCTGGGCATTTAGCAAAGCCTAGAGACAGTTTGGTTGCCACTGTGGTAGCATGATACTGGCATCTCTGTGTAAAGGACATGGGTACGGCTGCCCTTCCTCAAATGCCCAGGCCAGAACCTGTACCAGCAGACGGATGGTGCACTGACCCCAAAGGGTCTGGTCAGGAGACTGATGTCATCAGCTTCTCAAGGCTTCCAAATGTATAGTACTAAAGAGTGAGGATACTACTCATTAATATGTGCATAATTTTAAAAATACTATCTTAAAACCTCAGCTGTGAAGATGTTTAGCTCCCTTTTGGGGGTAAGGACATTCTGCTTTTTTCATTAAAAACATCAAAGCCCTAAGCATGTAGTCTGTTCCTTGACATGAACAATATATAATATTAATCAAGGGCACTGATGCTTTCAAACTGTGGTCCTGGAGAAGACTTGAGAGTTCCTTGGACTGCAAGGAGATCAAACCAGTCAATCCTAAAGGAAATCAACCCTGAATATTCATTGGAAGGACTGATGCTGAAGCTGAAGCTCTAATACTTTGACCACCTGATGTGAAGAACTGACTCACTGGAAAAGACCCTGATGCTGGGAAAGATTGAAGGCAAAGGAGAAGGGGACGACAGAGGATGTGATGGTTGGATGGCATCACTGACTGAATGGACATAAACCTGAGCAAATTCTGGGAGACAGTGGAAGACTCAGGAGCCTGACGTGCCATCGTCCTCAGGGCTGCAGAGTCAGACACAACTGAGAAACTGTACAACAAGGGTACTGATGGGCAAAAACACAGAAGAACGTAAAGAGTGAAAGAAACTCAAATTTCAACCTGCAAGTCATTTCAAATCATTCAATTGCATCTGGGTCAATGCATTAAAAAACTGGAACAAACAGCCCAGCTCTGTCCTTTTTCCTTCAATGGCCAAGTGAAGAGTAAAGTAAGAGTCAGCTCTTGATAGTTTTCAAGTTTTTTACTTTTCAAAAACTCTACAAAATGAGGAATGAGTATACAGTGTACCACATGTACTGAAATGGTGTTAGAGCAGTTTCCCACTTTTAATTGCCTTAGGTCTTACAAACAGAACGTGGAGATCATTAAGCAGCAGACGTTCCTCTCGGTGTGCCAAGACTGCGTCAGCTGTGCCCAGTCACAGCCCCGACATCCTACTCCCCTCAGTCTGCTGATGGTCAGACATTCACCTGCAGCGAGTACCTCCTCCCTCCCTCCCACATTCCTAGGAAAACCAGACCAAAGAAAAACGGGGACATGCCAGAGGCTATTGCCTTTTGGGGCAAACCACATGATTTCCAATGAGCTTAGAAAGACCAGCGTCCTGTCCAAGGAGGCCTGCACGTGTGGGCATCAGCAGGCTGGGTTGGGAACCAGAGCAGAGGGAGCAGAGGCAAGGGAGGTATCAGTCTGTGACATCTCTGGGGCCCCAGGAAACAGAACCCCAGTGCCAGGGGCTGGAGAAAGACCAGGGCCACCAAGGGCCTAGAAGAACTTGGCCGTGGAACGGAAACACAGGAAAGAAGGTCACTTGACACAGACAAAGCCAGAGCATCAGGCCACGGGAAACCAAACTTTAGTACGGCTCCATAAGTAAAGGGGCTGTTTCCACCCACAGGAAAGAATAACATGTTCCTTTTTCCTTGTGTGCAAAGAAGAAGGTGGACCGAGGACAAGGTGCCCAGTTGGCACAGACTGCAAGACCAAACAAACCCATGAAATCCAGCTCTCCGGTAGGTCAGGAAGCTGGAAGCCTGCATCTGGCAGTGCGTTCTGGAGGCCAGTCAAGCCTCTTTATGGGCTGCATTTGGAGTATTTACAGATTCAAAGAAAAGGAATTAGGACCAAGATCACACAACAAAACAGGCAGTAGCAGCAGCAACAAATAAGCCTCACATCTAGCAGTCTGGAAAAGAAATAGCTGGGGTCTCACAGGAGAGAACTGGCAAAAGTACTGCAGAGCACGGAACAGCTCGGGTCAGGAGACAGGGAGGAAGCGTCTCTTGCTGACACTTGTCAGTTTCCCAAGACACTGGACGCAGGGTTGACAGTAAAATTCTGATGTATGGTCTGATGAGCCCACGATGGGTTTTATGTTTTTATTACAGATTACTAAAAAGTTTACAGACATCATTCTTTACTGTATGTTTATTCATTTTCAACAAAGGCTTCTGTTGTCTGCAGAATACATTCTTTTATTCTGAAATAAAGAATTGTCTGAGGCCCTGATACATACAGGGATAATGTTCGGCAGACAGTGGCTACCGCTGCCAGCAGAGAGCCCAAGAGGCAGGTTTCTGACAAAATCCCATCTCAGGATGCTTGTCCCCAGCCGTATGTGACATCACACTGAAGCGTCTAGAAATGCATTCAATGGCCCACTGAGTTTCATTGGCAGTTGTATAAACAAGGTGAGAAAATCCTCATTTTTAGGATTTTAAGGAGAATTCTGGTGATTTGATAAAGTAGAGGGGGCAGAGAGACAAGTCAGGGGCTGCTACAATAATTGAAGGCAGTGGTTCTCAATGTGTGGACTCCAGTCAGCAAGATGGTTAGAAATGGGGAATCTCAGGTACTACCCCACCCTGCTGAATCATCATCTCTGTCTTATCCAGAGTCCAGGTGCTTGGTTGGTCTATTAGTTTGAAAACCTGGACCAGGTAGTAAATCAGATCCTAGAAAAAGGAGTCACCGTGGGTATGGGGAGGACATGCAGATTGGAAGAATGCCTTGGGAGGTTAGTGAACAGCGCTGATATTTCATTTATAATCTGACCCAATACAAAATATAAAACTACCCCTCAGATACCTATGAGGACTGGGTTTGCTGGCCTGTTGAGACTTGAGGATCCCCAGGGTCTACCACAGCTGAATGACAGCGATTTTCCCTCCTGTGAGATTCCACAATCAGCCTTTCCAATTGTTCTCTTTGCTCCAAATGCAGACATTTGGGGGTTGGGGGAAGTTACATATGAATTCATTAATACAACGCATCTGAGTTTGTCTTCTCTCTTTTGGGAAGCACAGGCAGAAGGCGAGGGTGCCATGTGGAGCCACTAGAGAGGCAGAGATGGGATTTGCTGTGATCAGGTGAGCCCCAGTTTGAGGTTTTTGGGTGCCAGCTCAGAGCTCTGAGCCGTGACTCAGAGCAACCTTCGCTTGCCAGCCACAGGTCAACAGTTCACAGGAGCGTGAACAGGCCAGGGGAGTGTGCTGCACATTCGGGTAAAGAAGGCAAAGTCCAGCCTGGGAGACAGAACCTGACGGGAAAAACACCTGCCCGCTCTCTCTCCACAGAGTGTCTTACAGCCAGCTGCTCCATGCCAGTCATTCACAGAGAGCATGGATTTCACGATTAACTAGTCAGAGGGAAGAAAACGGAGACTGGCTCATCTTCCTCTCTTTGCTTTAATTAAAAGCTACTTCCAGTTCATCCTAGATTATTGATTCATTAACAAGTAAACTAATATATGTCTTGTAATTTATAAGCTGCAAGTTTCACAGATGCATATTCTTACTTGAAAACTTGTTACAGGACTTATAACGCACTACCTCATTACATAATGATTCTTTGCCACACTCAGTGCAAAATGAGATGAATGCCTCTAATGTCTGATATGCTTCTTTCTGAGTCACTATAAAGCCGAACCTTGAAATTCTCAGGGCTCACTCCCAAGGAAACATAAAATGTTGGTTCTCCTCAGTCGCTGTCACAGATGTTCTGACCCACCAAGTCTTCCCCGTCCTCTCAGAAAGCACGTGGCAGCAGCGTGATGGAGGGGTTTTCACTGCAGCGACTCTGCTGACAGATCCTAGATTCAGAATGACGATGAGAATCTTTGTTCTGACATCTACAGTTATTGACAAGTTACTGAACTTCTCTGTGCTTCAGTTTCCACATATATGAAATGAAGATAATAATTCCTACTTCCCAAGGTCATTGTGAATATGAAATAGATGAAAGTATGCACAGTGTTGAGAATAGTAACCACCATGCAGCCGGTCATAAGTGTCACCTATCAGTATTGCCAGATATGCAATTTGACAGAAAGTATGCCATGAAATGTTAGCATGCACATCAGTCAATGAGAGTGTCAAGTACAGATAAATGCTGGTTTTTTATAGGTAGAAAGTGAGGCAAAGGAACAACAGAAGCTGCTTTGGTTCAGACAGTCCAGAACTAAGAAAGCCTCTGCAAGCAGGTTAAATCCAGAAGAAATAACATCGCCATGAAGATCTGGGAGAAGAGAATTCAGGAGGAGAAACTGGCAAGGATGGTGCCGCAGAAATGATAAAGAAGAAAGAATTTCATGGAAGAAATAGGTCCCTGAGCCATATCCCATGTCAAATGACGTTAAGGCATCAAGTGATGTTAAGGCATCAAGTGAGAGGAAAACAGATGACAAGGTGTAGGAAAGGGTGACTGTGAAAAGACCTTTTCAGCAGTTGGGAGGGAAACAGAAGGGGAGCAAGAAATGGTGAGAGACGGGCACACTGGAGTCCTGAGATGATGGATACGGCAAGTCAGCTGACTCCAAGACGGTGAGAAGGAAGCACTAACCACAGATGGGGTGAGGCGATAAGGCACAGAGATAAGAATCACAGGGCCGGACTGTGTCCCCAGGGAGGGAAGGGCCACAGGGGAAGGAGGGGGGTCCACGAGCAGGCTCCGGAGAGCTGAAGTCGGAGGCAGCGGGGAGTGAGCACATGAGCCAGACTGGGGGCAGGCCTCTTGCCGGAACGCTGTAGGCTGAAGAGCTTGGGTAAGTGAGCAGCTGTTAGATGGCAGAGTTTAACATAAAAGCCATGACCTCTCTGTCCCCAGGACTCACCAAGCGCCCTCTGTCATCATCTGTAAGGCAGCCTTGGCATCTGTGTGATCCTAGGATGATGATAATGTAGGGTAACCGTGCACAGCATGTGCTAACAAGCTTTAAAGGCGAGGTACTCTTTACATGTCAAGAACAGAGTGAACCAATGTAATAAAATCCTAGAAAATGCAAAAGAGAGATCTATATTTAGCCGAAGGTGCTTAAAACTTAATCCTTATCCTGGCAAATAGGGAAGAGGAACTCTGAAGGGCCCGAGATGAAACAGGCAGGGACTTGAAAGTCTGCAGTGGAAATGGTTCCTGTTTTGTCTTATTTTTCAGAGTAAGTTTCTGGCTGAGCCTTGAAAAGGGAAAGGACCTGGATAAGTATTCACAGAGCAGTTCCAAGAAGGGATTTTGACAGGAATGATCATTAGGAGACCCAGGGGACTGGAGAGGCCACACAGAAGAAGCAGAGCAGCAGGAGTCGGGCAGGGACCAACGCCTTCAGCACTTGCTGAGCAGAGGCTGTCATCAGAGCCCGTCCAGCACCCCAGACCCACTGCCCATCCCTCACAGCATCCTCATCCCCGTCTCACAGGCGAGGCACAGAATCACTGAGATGCTCAGTGACCCACCCAAAGCTACATGCTTCTGTGAACATGTGACTCCAGCACTTCAGGGTTAAAGGGCCAATTAACTTAATCACCAAAAATAGGACAGGGATTTTGTGAAGCTGGAAGAATGCAATGTGGGTGTGGCGAGAGAACAAGCAGAGACGAGGTCAAGGTGCAAGTGGAATGGAAACCAGTCCCAGAATTAATTCTGTAACACAGCCAGTCTGCCAATGGTGTCATTTTTAATGGAAGGTTGGCAAGCATCGCTGGGCTGCAAAGAGATTACAGAAGCAAATGAGCTCGTCCTGCTGATGGGAAAGGGCAGCGACCTCTCCTGGGCACCAACTCTCATCCCACGTCTCCCATCTCCAGCCTGCCCTCTTTCCTACTCTCTCCAGCTCAGAGATATATAAGGCTGAAGAGCTGCTCACACTGGAGCTAAGTCACTTCAGTCGTGTCTGACTCTGCAGCCTCACAGACCGTAGCCCCCCAGGCTCCTCTGTCCGTGGGATTTTCCAGGCAAGAGTACTGGAGTGGGTAGCCATCGCCTTCTCCCACATTAGGAGCAAAGGGAGCTTTTCACTGTAATCAGGACCATCCTTGTATGCTCACATGCTACTGGTGAGAATACAAGTGACACAGACTCTTTGGAAAACTAGGAGTTTCTAACAAAGTTAAATAGACACCCACCCTATGACTCAACAAGTCCCCTACCCAAAAGAAGTGAAAACGTATTTCACAAAAAGTATGCATATATTGTTTATAGCAAATTTCCTCATAATAGCTCAAAACTGGAAACAAACCAAACATCCATCCCCTGGAGAATGGACAAACTGTGGTAAGTTACACAAAGGAATATGACACAGCAATACATATGAGCAACAGAACATGAAGCTACATGGATGAATCTCGAAAACAATGTGTGGAGTGAAAGGAGCCAGATACATAAAAATATGCTGTGTGATTCCATTCAGAAGAAGGGTTAAGAATCAGTAGAACGAAGCTGGGGTTATTAAGAATGTGTGGGAGCAGCGGGAGAGACGCTGCCTGGAAAGGCAAGATAGAAATTTCTGGGGTCAAGATAGTCTTCTTTCTTGAGCTACTCTATGGTTACACAGGTGTATGAAAGTGAAAGTGAAGTTTCTCAGTCATGTCTGACTCTTGGCGACCCCATGGACTGCAGCCCACCAGGCTCCTCCGTCCATGGGGTTTTGCAGACAGGAGTACTGGAGTGGGTGCCATTGCCTTCTCCGATGTTCTGCCATATTCAGCTTTATATGACTTTTGAGGGTCACGACTTCTTGTTCCAACTTCTTTTTCTTCTCTTCTAGTTTTTCACATTTCTTTTGCATTCTTTTCATAGATAATAACTCCTCTCAAAATTCAGTGACATATTTGATATTTGTGCATTGTACTATATAAAAATTATGTCTCAAAGAAGGACCATTAGCATGTAAAATAAAAATATTAAAAACTGTCCTTGTTCAGAGAACTGGGGAAAGAAAACCTCTTCCCTGGTGACTTTTAAGTGACTTCCCTGGTGACTTTATAATCCTTTTTCAGGTCTGCTTAGCAAGTTCATAGCATCATCACATATCAGAAAATGCAAAGAAACCAATGCATTTAGGAGCCTGCACAGAGCAACAACTAATCTTGCCCTGGATCATTTTATCATTTTTTCCCTATATGACGATATTGATAAAAACGCATATGTACCATTAACATTAACAATCGAATGATCATGCTGGGTCTCCACTGGTGGGTTACTCTCCTGCAGAGAAACAGGACAGTACATGAGCTTTCCTGAGAATGTGCCAAGCTCTATGAACAATCAGCATGCCTCTCATTGTTAAAATCCTGCCTTAAATGGTTTTGGAATCATGGGAATGTATTATCCGTTATTAAAATTTAATAAACGTCAGCATTTGGAAAATAGAAACAAATAGCCTCCGCTAATTCCTAGAACTATGACTCACTCCACAAGGAACACCAGTGTCCCCATGTCAACAGCACTGCTGGGCATCAGAATCTTCGTCATGGGCACCTTTGGGGCACTGGCCTTATTCCACTTCTCATCTTTCTCTCCAACTTTTAGCAGTGGCCACAGTGTGTTGAAATGGGTATACTTTCTTGCTATGGAAATATTGTGGCTTAAGATATCAGAGCTGCGTGCCTGGTCACTCAGTCATGTCTGACTCTTTGCAGTCGCACGGACTGTAGCCCACCAGGCTCCTCTGTCCATGGAATTTTCCAGGCAATAATACTAGAATGGGTTGTCATTTCCTACTCCAAGGGATCTTTCCAACCCAGAGATCAAACCTCCATCTCCTGTATCGGCAGGCAGATTCTTAACCAGTGAGCCACCTGGGAAGCCCTATGGTACCAGGAACTCACTCGTATTTAATTATTCCTTTTCATCTTGCTTACAGGAAAAAAAAAATTAAAGAATGGATACTAAATTTTAAGCATAGTTAACTTACTAAGAAAATAAGCCTCTTTGGGAAAAAAATTGCATATCTGAATTAACTTCTTTCTTAAAGATGATATAGAATACTTCAGGCATTATGTGTAATTTTGCACACACAAAACAATTAAATTACTCAAACCAATGCTGAGATGCAGATATCCTTTAGTTTTAGCAAATGTCATAATGTTATACTATAAATTTACAAATGTCTCATAAGCATCCTACAAATGCTATTTTAAGTTTTATTTCATGAACCATTAGTCCAAAAGATCCCATGCATTCAAGACCTTTCACCAATAAATCAGAGTTTACAAAACACATCACAGATCTCTCAAAGGCTAAGCAAACTATATTTAAAAGACTAAGTTATCACAAAAATATACTCCATTGATAATAAAATGAAAACCCAAACTGTGATACATCTTATTTCAGATCATCCTAATGAATTATCCCAATGTGGCTATAATGCTTTAGGTCACCAGCTGCAGAGCTAGCTTTCTTGGGTTCAAGTCCTAATTCTGCCACTTAGAGCTGGGTGACCTTGGGCAAATCATTAGTTTCTACCTCATTTTATTTTGCTATAAAATGGGATAATAGTGCCTATTTCACAGATCCATACATTAGGTTAAATATATTTTGTGTGTATATATATGTAAATGTAGGTTTAAGTTTATGTAAAAAAAAAAAAACTTCTAGAAAGATATCATCCAACTGTTGCTGCTAGTAAATAACTTTTAAATATGCTGTTTGAATCTCTGACTGTGACTACATTTTTTTTAACCCTTTACTGTTAGTTCTTATCCATTGGAAAATTCAAGATCAGTTTTCTATTAATTCTTTCTCAGAGAGCTGAAATAACTCCCTGCTTCCCCTTGGACTTCTTCTCTCCAAGCTAAAGGTTCCAAATGTTCTCAGTGGCTCCTGCTGTTGCAACATCCTTACCTCCCCATTCTAGATCCCTCCATGCTGAAAACAGGTCTCTTAGAAGCAATGCCATAACCCAGGTCACGTTGACAAGCACTAGCAATCAGCTGATATGCAGGAGTGCTTTCTTCTTAGCTAATAACTTCTTCATTTGAAAATGTTATTTTTAAAAGCCATGATAGAAATTAGTCCTAAATAACATAAATGACTTGAGTCATTTTCATTTGAGATGCTCCAAATGTATTTTCAATGCTAGGAAGAGCCCTAGACAGGAAGAGAGCAAGAGCTGGGTGTCATGAGGGAGATCTGGCCATATGCACACAGAGAGACTCAAGGTTAGCCAACAAGAACAGTTGAGAACATTTAATTGAGTTCCTGCAAATAAGGTGACAATTGATGTAATAGCCTAGGAAATATAAACCAAGAAAAAACTTTAGTAGGAAATAGTTAGGGGGCCAAGGGTTAGAAGTGGGTATGTAGAACTTTGTGTGAAACTGCCTTTTTGTAATTTAATGTCGAGGAAATCTAGAACAAGTCAGCAGGACACAGACGGGCTGTGACAGGTTTGCCTCTTCTAACTGGGCGAGGCCTGGTCAGTTGAAGACCCCAGCTGGTCACCTCTAGCACCAATGGAACAGAAGACACATTATATTTTTCCTGTGTATGTTGATCCACCTTCCCCACCACACTACCCAACAAAAATATTTATTCAGAAATCCTGGTATAAAAAGATATTTTTTTTTCCTGTCAACTTTCAAGGCTATTTTGAAAACATATATCATAGCAGTAGAGCAAAGAAAATATTCCCCAAGCAAAAGAAAGACACATTTATAGTGCAAGCCTTGATGGGTAGACTCTTATTCATTAAGGCCTGTGTTAGTCGCTCAGTTGTGTCTGACTCTTTGCAATCCCTTGGACTGTAGCCTGCCAGCCTCCTCTGCCCATAGGATTCTCCAGGCAAGAATACTGGAGTGGGCTGCCATTTCCTTCTCTGGGGATCTTCTCGACCCAGGGATTGAACTTGAGCCTTCTGCATTATGGGCAGATTCTTTACTACTGAGCCACCAGGAAAGCTCCTTCTCTACAAAGAGTGGCATCAGGCATTTCTAAATTCAATGACTTGCTCAGCAATTTAAAGGGGTGGAAAATAATAGAATCGTTGGTTCTTGACTCTGGATCTAGATTAAGGCAACAGTGCCCTTGTACTGGGCATTCATAGGAGATAGACTAAGTGACTCCTGATGCTATAACAGACACAATCTCAGTATCATATCTCATTGCAAGATTCATCCTCATAATCCAGTGAGCTTTCCTGTCAGATGGCATTCCTCCAGGTGCTCACTCAGGAGCCCCATCTTCGGATGTCTTTGGTCCCATCATCTTTAACGCATGACTGGAACCCCCTCCATTCTATCTGGCCAGTGAGAGTGAGTGGGGGATGGTGAGGAGGGCACATCCTCTGTAACCACATCAACCAGGAAGCATCCACATAGGCCCTCACATCTTTAGGGGGAAAATGGCCAGGCAGTACTGCACTATTGGAAAACTTTTTCCAACATCGTGAAAAGGCACATGTATTTTTAGTGTTTTCCTAGCCATCTGTGTCACAATTCTTTATTTTCCAAAGGCAGCTACATAAATACTCCAGCCTAATAAGAACCCTGTAATTTAGACAGATATGATTGTACTTGTATATGTCTTATTTGTCCATTTTTATGTGGTGAAGTTTAGACATGGGTAGTTCCTGTGACTTGAGGGTGATATCATAGAGGCAGAACCCCAGAATCTGAGTCTCAGTGGAGGGTTTCCAACTACAGGACAGGTGATGTGTATTAAGAATAACAGAAAGTGACATTAGCTCAAAAGAGGAATGGAGCTACAAGTACTGTCACTGGAATCTGACTTGTCTGTGCCATTAACGGCTACATGTGCCATCAGACAAGTAATTTAGTCCCTCAGACTTCCATCTCCCCATCTGGGGATAATCATAGAGGTGGAGATGAACTTTAAATGAGATGATATATAGAAAGTACTTAATACAATGTCTACAATTTTGGTTATTGATTTTATACCACAAGAAATAATACATGATGCATATATAAATTTACAGAACTCTCTGGCCAATAAACATCACACATTAGTTCTATGAATTTGGAAGTCTATTTAGGTTTGCCCACAGGGCTTTTCTATTATAGCTCAGCTGGTAAAGAATCCCCCTGCAATACAGGAGACCCCAATTCAATTCCTGGGTCAGGAAGATCTCAAGGGGAAGGCATAGGCTACCCACTCTAGTATTCTTGGGCTTCCCTGGTGGCTCAGATGGTAAAGAATCCAAGAATCCACCTGCAATGTAGGAGACTTGGGTTTGATCCCTGGTTGGGAAGATCCGTTGGAGAAGGAAAAGGCTACCCACTGCAGTATTCTGGCCTGGAGAATTCTATGGACTGTATACCCATGGGGTCACAAAGAGTCAGATATGACTGAGCAACTTTCCCTTTCACTTTTCAGGTTTACTCACATTTACAAAGAACAAGTAAAGGCTCATTGACTTTGGCAGATTTGCTAGTTACAGTAGAAACCAGGAGAGGAGGCAACTGGGAAAGAAAGTGCAGATGAATCAGTGCAAATCCACCCCCTCCACTGGAATGCAGCCCAGAGTGCAAGCCCAACTGATGGCAAGGCACTAGAGTCATGTTCATTTAAACACCAAGGTCAGCACTCAGCATTATGGAAGATGCAAGCAAGATCAAACGCTTCGCGTGTTCTTCCGTCAATTCATTGGCCAGAAACTCTAGGGCTGAGAACAGAAACCTCGCACCCAACCTTGCTTTCCAGTTCGTGGTTTTGAATTATCTTATTTTGCAGATGAGGAAACCAAGGCCCAGACAGAACAGTGGTTAAATAAGAGACAAGAATCTCAAACTCACATTTGCTCATTCTTGGGCCAATTGCCTTATCTATGCTGCTTTCATATATATGTTACTTTATATTCCATGTTCTACACAGGGAAGTTATATTAAGCCACATGAGGCAAATATAGAAGTCTACAGAATAACTGCAGAAGCTGTCAGTTTTTCTCATACACAAACACCTCTTCCAATTTAAGAGATATTTCTCCCAAATTGACAGTGAGTCCCCACCTTCTGTGAGCATTAGACCTTATTTCCTAAATAAAAACAAAAGAAACAGAAACCAGCAACCTATTCCAATAACAACCTCTTTGTTAAGGATCAAAGTACTCCAAAGCCCCTCTTTCCATTGGAGGCTTGATAACGAAAAATGAAATGGTTTGGTGGATGTGGACATCACACCTCAGTAACTTCGTCAAAAAGATGGACATGAAAAACAGCTCTCATCCATTTGGCAAATACATTCCCCCAACCATAAAACCTCATGAACAGCATCAGCCTGCCAAGAGCAGAGACTTCATCTTCAGCAGAATAGTGTAAAAGAGAAAAATCTCAAATGTCAGCTCTGGGTAATATGCTTCCACTGATTTTAATAAGAAACAATTTCACATGGATTGAGTCTCATTCTTTTAGGGTGTAAATCTGGCCTTGAGAATATGATAGCAACCATAACATTTCAAAAGCAAGTCTCAGATAAAACCTTAAGAATTGGTTCCCAGGGCCAATTCCTAACTTCAGCTATGCAAGATTTTAATGTCATCTGGAAGTCAAGCAAAATCCCACTAGGTATATTTGAGCTTTGTTTATTTGTTTTATTGACTGAGTTTACAGGATAAATATCTTTTGATGTGTATGTATATGTGGGTCTGTGTATATGTATGCATGTGCATGTGAGTGAAATTTCTGCTAGTCCACTGTTTTTGAATTACAAAAATGGCTACTTCTTAGGGCTCAACCTCACATATTCAAGAACTGCCTAATATATATGAAAAATGCAATGTACACTGAAAACCTACTTCATGCCCTAGAAGAACATGACATCATACTTCCTACACCTCTCCTTTATAGTTCCTTCTATTTTACATCCATCCCTCATGACACAGCAAAGAACTTAGAGGGTTTTTTAAATCACAGATCCAGATAATATTCCTCAAACTCAACCAATAACAAATGCCATCAAAATGCCCAGACACAGGCTTTCAGAATCTGTTATGTGACAATGAGCTTATCCTTAAAGTAGGCCTACAGAACGCTCTGCTGACTTCAGGAAACTTTTAATGCTATTGAGAAAATAGAAATCCGAACCAGTCTCTTATACAGAAACAGGAAAGCTCTAAACAATGACATGTTCATCAGAATCACAGAACTTAGAGCTCATCAGTGGATATAAGATATGAGCATTGGTCTGATGCAACTGAACCAGTGAAAGGAGGTTGTTAACCCCATTCAGTCACCTAGAGCAACACTCAAGAGGCTTCTGATGAACCTTCTTTACTAAGGCAGCATGGCTCTTCTACAGCCATAAAATTCATCCTCTTGAATATTTACATGCAACAAGAAAGAACTATGTCCTTGTTAAGCATATAGACTCAGGAATTAGACTGTCCGGGTTCAAATATCAGCTTTATAGTTGTAGCTGTGAGACTCGGTGCAAGTTACTTAATCTCTCCTTTCTCCAGTTTCCCATCTAAAACCGAAAATGAGAGTAAGGTATGCCCCCTCTAGCTGCTACAATGATGAAGTGAGTTAATACAGTGTAAAGTTCTAAGAACACAGCTCAGCACAGATAAGCAATTGATAAATGATAGCTATTATTAATGATTTAATATCACTATTTCCACTCATTCTAAGGTCCCAAATTGAATCCTACATTTTTTTTTAAGTAGGAGCGAGAGAGGGTCTTTAACTAAGTCGGTTTCACAACCAAGAAAGAATTATTCCTGAAGACTTTGTCACCTACCTATTTTTCTATTTTAAGTACAAAAAAAGAAGCATTTAATGACAAGAAAGAAATCTGAAACACAGTTCCTTTACAAACACTGAAGTAATGCTTGTTTTAATGCCCGTTTCTGCTGTCAGAGGTTTCATGAAATTCACAATGTAGGGTCTTAATGATTTGGCTAGCTTGAAGAATTTTGAGCATTACTTTAATAGCATATGAGATGAGTGCAATTGTGCGGTAGTTTGAGCATTCTTTGGCATTGCCTTTCTTTGGATTGGAATGAAAACTGACCTTTTCCAGTCCAGTGGCCACTGCTGAGTTTTCCAAATTTGATGGCATATTGAGTGCACAACGTTCACAGCATCATCTTTCAGGATTTGAAGTAGCTCAACTGGAATTCCATCACCTCCACTAGCTTTGTTCGTAGTGATGCTTTCTAAGGCCCACTTGACTTTACACTCCAAGATGTCTGGCTCTATATTAGTGATCACATTATCATGATTATCTGAGTCGTGAAGATCTTTTTTGTATATAGATGGTTTTAGAAAAGGCAGAGGAACCAGAAATCAAATTGCCAACATCTGCTGGATCATCGAAAAAGCAAGAGAGTTCCAGAAAAAGATCTATTTCTGCTTTATTGACTATGCCAAAGCCTTTGACTGTGTGGATCACAAGAAACTGGGGAAAATTCTGAAAGAGATGGGAATACCAGACCACCTGACCTGCCTCTTGAGAAATCTGTAAGCAGGTCAGGAAGTACCAGTTAAAACTGGACATGGAACAACAGACTGGTTCCAAATAGGGAAAGGTGTACGTCAAGGCTGTATATTGTCACCCTGCTTATTTAACTTCTATGCAGAGTACATCATGAGAAACACTGGACTGGAAGAAACACAAGCTGGAATCAAGATTGCCAGGAGAAATATCAATAACCACAGATATGCAGATGACACCACCCTTATGGCAGAAAGTGAAGAGGAACTAAAAAGCCTCTTGATGAAAGTGAAAGAGGAGAGTGAAAAAGTTCGCTTAAAGCTCAACATTCAGAAAACGAAGATCATGGCATCTGGTCCCATCACTTTATGGTAAATAGATAGGGAAACAGTGGAAACAGTGTCAGACTTTATTTTGGGGGGCTCCAAAATCACTGCAGATGATGACTGCAGCCATGAAATTAGAAGACATTTACTCCTTGGAAGAAAAGTTATGACCAACCTAGATAGTATATTCAAAAGCAGAGACATTACTTTGCCGACTAAGGTCTGTCTAGTCAAGGCTATGGTTTTTCCTGTGGTCATGTGTGGATGTGAGAGCTGAACTGTAAAGATGGCTGAGCACCAAAGAATTTGATGCTTTTGAACTGTGGTGTTGGAGAAGACTCTTGAGAGTCCTTTGGACTGCAAGGAGATCCAACCAGTCCATTCTGAAGGAGATCATCCCTCGGATTTCTTTGGAAGGAATGATGCTAAAGCTGAAACACCAGTACTTTGGCCACCTCATGTGAAGAATTGACTCATTGGAAAAGACTCTGATGCTGGGAGGGATTGGGGGCAGGAGGAGAAGGGGATGACTGAGGATGAGATGGCTGGGTGGCATCATGGACTGGATGGATGTGAGTCTGAGTGAACTTCGAGAAATGGTGATGGACAGGGAGGCCTGGTGTGCTGCAATTCATGGGGTCGCAAAGAGTCAGACACGACTGAGCGACTGAACTGAATTGAATGATTTGGCACTAGGTTGAGCCAGTCTAAAGTTACAGAGATCTAACTCTAGTGTATATGCTGGGACACAGCTCTGAGTATTGTTCAGGTCAAGTGTGAGGCAAACGCTATGAGTGAACCGCAACCCGATCAAATGGTGATTTTCACAAAAGAACAATGCTGAACAGTCTCACTGCAAATCTAGCTTTGGGCTCCACTAGAGGAGAACAATGTCATTGCCATTGGTGGTACTGTTGTCTGCATGCAAGGTAGAAAGAAAACAATGGCTGCAAATGTGACTGATAGAAATGAGTCTTTATCTTAGGCTGGTAGGACAAATCGCTGCCTGACCTCCCATCTGGCAGCTCTAGTTGAGAGACTTTCAATCATTTCCAAAAACATCTGGTAGAAAGGTAAGTAAACATTCTAGAAGTTATCTTTGAAAGAGGCTGATAGTAACAGGAACACACGTAAAATCAAACTTCTCCCTTTATAGAGTACTGGCTATATGTGCAAAAACACAGAATTAAATGTTATTTAAAACATCCCAAAGCTATCCAACTGAGCAGTAGTATTCAGTGAGGATATCACTTCAATGTTGCATTCTTATTTGACTCTGGATTTTGAAAATATTGGAGCCATTCAAGGTTGACTGTGTGGATCACAATAAATGGTGAAAAATTCTGAAAGAGATAGGAATACCACACCACCTGACCTGCCTCTTGAGAAATCTGTATTCAGGTCAGGAAGTAACAACTAGAACTGGACATGGAACAACAGACTGGTTCCAAATAGGAAAAGGAGTACGTCAAGGCTGTATATTGTCACACTGCTTATTTAACTTATATGCAGAGTACATCATGAGAAACGTTGAGCTGGATGAAGCATAAGCTGGAATCAAGATTGCTGGGAGAAATGTCAATAACTTCAGATAAGCAGATGACACCACCCTTATGGCAGAAAGTGAAGAGGAACTAAAGAGCCTCTTGATGAAAGTGAAAATCGAGAGTGAAAAAGTTGACTTCAAACTCAACATTCAGAAAACTAAGATCATGGCATCCAATTCCATCACTTCATGGCAAATAGATGAGGAAACAATGGAAACAGTGACAGACTTTATTTTGGGGGGCTCCAAAATCACTGCAGATGGTGACTGCTGTCATGAAATTAAAAAGACGCTTATTCCTTGGAATGAAAGCTATGATCAACCTACACAGCACACTAAAAAGCTGAGACATTACTTTGCTAACAAAGGTCTATCTAGTCAAGGCTATGGTTTTTCCAGTAGTCATTTATGGATGTGAGAGTTGGACTGTAAAGAAAGCTGAGGGCCAAAGAATTGATGCTTTTGAACAGTGGTGTTAGAAAATACTCTTGAGAGTCCCTTGGACTAGAGGAGATCCAATTAGACCATCTTAAAGGAAATCAGTCCCAAATGTTCATTGGAAGGACTGATGTTAAAGCTGAAACTCCAATATTTTGGCCACCTGATATGAAGAACAGTCTCATTTGAAAAGACCCTGATGCTGGGAAAGATTGAAGATGGGAGGAGAAGGGTGTGACAGAGGATGAGACGATGGTTGGATGGCATCACCAACTCAATGGACATAAGTTTAAGTAAACTCTGGGAGTTGGTGATGGACAGGGAGGCCTGGCGTGCTGCAGTCCATGAGGTTGCAAAGAGTCGGATACGACTGAGAGACTGAACTAAACTGAACTGAAGGTTGAATGCATTTCAACCTGATTTTGCACTCAAGGCTGAGTTATTTGTATCTAGTTAGTTAGTTCAGTGCATGCTGTGTGCTAAGTCATTTCAATCATGACTGACTCTGTTTGCAACCTCATGACTGTAGCCCACGAGGCTGCTCTATTCATGAAATCATCCAAGTAAGGATACTGGAGGGGGTTTCCATGCCCTCCTCCAGGGGATTTTCCCAACCCAGGTATCAAGCCCGCTTCTCTTACATCTCCTGCATGGGGAGGTGTGTTCTTTACCATTACTGCCACCTGGGAAGCTCAATTAGTTGAATAGATGTCCATTATTAGTTGGTGATATCATAATATAATATTATGCTTATGGCTCACTTTTCCTTCTAAGCAATCTCCCTGCTCCTTCCCCAGGGAGTCTACTAGGAACCCTGGAGCAGCAAGAATCTCTTGAGATATTTTATTTTGGAAAGTCTACCTCAGAGCATATTACACCTCAAAACAGCATCAACTTTAACATGCCCAAGGTAGCAAAGCAGTACAATTGTAGTAATCTATGGTTTTGCATGTCTATGTACTTATTTAATTCATAAATTATATAATTCCTGTATAATAATGCTTAAATATATACATCTTCCTCGGTAGCACAGTTGAAAAGAACCTGCCTGCCAATGTAGAAGACACAAGAGGTGCAAGCTCAATCCTTCGGTCAGGAAGATCCCCTGGAAGAGGAAATGATAACCCACTCCACTATTCTCGCTTGTGAAATCCCATGGAGAGAGGAGCCTGGTACCCTACAGTCCATGGGGTCATGAACAGTTGAACATGACTGGGCACTGGGCACAAAATATATGTCCTCCTAGAATAAAGACATAATAAATAAAGCAAACCAAAAGAAACTATGCAGAACAACAAAAATTAAAATGGAATGGCTAGGACCACTATCAAGCAATGCACCAAAAAAAAAAGAAAGAAAGAAAGAAAGAAACACAAGTCATATGCTTCAAAATTAAGATTAAAAAAAAGCCAACACAGTGGCAAGAGAGGATGGCTGCAGACACCAGCAATTCCTGCATCTGCTTCCTCTTTCCATTTTGAGCACTCTGCATAAGCAGCAGAATTCAAATTTTAGCTATGACAAAGAAGTTCAGCAAAGGAATGAGAGGAACAGGGTTTTGGTGAACAGTATAAGAAAAGTACCCCTAATTATGTTCTCATGTGTGTTTATGTGTGTGTGCAAGTGTGTTACCACATTTGCATATATGTACCAGTATTTATGTATTATATACAATATGTATTCAGTTCAGTTCTGTTGCTCAGTCGTGTCCAACTCTTTGCGACCCAATGAATCGCAGCACGCCAGGCCTCCTTGTCCATCACCGACTCCCAGAGTTCACTCAGATTCACGTCCATCAAGTCGGTGGTGCCATCCAGCCATCTCATCCTCAGTCATCCCCTTCTCCTCCTGCCCCTAATCCCTCCTAGCATCAGAGTCTTTTTCCAATGAGTCAACTCTTCGCATGAGTATTGGAGTTTCAGCTTTAGTATCATTCCTTCCAAAGAAATCCCAGTTATTATAATACAAAATGTATTAGTGAAATGAATTAAAGATGACCGGTTTTATATGGTGAAACCTAGAACACAATAACCTTTTCAACTATCTATTAGATGATTTGCTGTTGTTTAGCCGCTAAGTCACGTCTGACTCTTTTGCAACCCCATGGACTGTAGCCTGCCTCTGGCCATGAGATTTCCCAGGCAAGAAAACTGGGGTGGGTTGCCATTTCCTTCTCCAGGGGATCTTCCCAACCTAGGGACTGAACCCACGTCTACTGCACTGGCAGACAGAATCTTTACCACTGAGGCAAGAGAGAAGCCAGACAAGTCTCTGAAAAGTATCTGGAGGCCTAAGTATTCTACAAGAGCATTTCAAAATTGGAATACAGAATTGCTCATGAAGCCAAGTTAGGAAAAGCCTTTTATCCACCAACCTAAACTATAACGGGGAAGCTTTCTCTGATGGAGATTGCTAAGTGGTCTCTAACACACAGGTGCTTTTCTTCCTTTTGGTAAGTGCAATGTCTAGTGCTACTTGGACTCTTGGCCATTGAGCTAGAGACTGCATTTCCCATCTTTCCTTGCAGCTAAGCCTGGTCATTTGACTCTATTCTTGCTGATAGTATGTGAACACCGTGATCTATTAACATTCTAAATCACGCCTCTAAAAGATAACCACTTATCCTCTTTCTTCTCCCTTCCCACAGCTGGAACAAGCATATGGTACTGTGACCCATATTCAACCACATAACTACTCCAGCACACATAAGGCAGAATCCAGATAAAAGAACACAGCATATCTGTACTACTTGGGGCAGGGTCACCTTCAACTACCCATAGGTTCACACATGGGAAAGAACATGGAAAAGAAAGAAACCTTCCATCTTGTTTACATCTTTTGTTTGGGTCCCATGAAAGTATCCATGGCAACATTCAACGTTTGAAAAGTGAAAGTGAAAGTGAAGTCCCTCAGTCCTGTCTGACTCTTTGCAACCCCATGGACTGTAGCCTACCAGGCTGCTCTGTCCATGGGATTTTCCAGGCAATAGCACTGGAGTGGATTGCCATTTCCTTCTCCAGGGGATCTTCCCAACCCAAGGATCAAACCCAGGTCTCCCACATTGTAGATAGACTGTCTGAGCCGCCAATATTCAACGTTTACTCAATATCAAATATTAACTTTTGCTTTAGTGTATGTTTCAGGCTTGATAATCCGGTATACTTTTGAGGAACTTCTGGAAAGGCACAAAAGCAAATAAAAACAAGATGTGACCTGGTTCTTGACTTCTTTTTAAAATTTGTTTTTAAAAGGAGAAGACATTGAAGGTTACCTGGAGAGAAGATATGTCTAGTAACAGGTACTCTGTGGCTTCAAAATGTCATTGTTTGGTAGCTGAATTAAGTCAGAGTAGAAATTTGAAGTAAACAGCCTATACCAAGAACAATTTTCTGAATCATGAGAAAGAAATGTATTTTTAAAGACTGGTTAAATCATAGGCCAAGGAAAATCATAACCTATCATTCCTAGAAAGCCTTAGAATATTTGCAGATTACCAGCTCTGGCCATCATTCTGCTCTGATTCAGGAGCTGGTCTGGAATGCAAATCTTCCAACACTGGAGTCCTACTCTTGGTACATGGGTGAACATTTATAAGCTGACAAATGAGCAATAGTACAAAATTAAAACCACATAAATTGCTTTGTATTGAAAATCTGTTACATAGAGGTCAATATTTACTCCACCATTTCCCAGAGAATTAATTCTTAGTGTCAAGAGTTTTAAGAAAATAGCTTAGGAATCTTTCTGAAGTTAGAGAGGCCCATGTAAACACATGCAGAGATATTTACACTTCCAAGTAGGAACACATAACAGAGAGCAAAATATTTACTTATACTATCCCAAAAGGTAAATCACTTTTAAAAGAATTAACTTTTAATTACTCTTAACTAGAGTAGAAAAGCAAGTAGAAGTACTTTATAGCTTCATACAGATTTTAAATATATTCTAAAATGATTTGTTCCCTAGAAAAACAGCTTTTAAAATAAACTGCTCAGTTCAGTCACTCAGTCATGCCCTACTCTTTGCACTTTTATGGACTGCAGCATGCCAGGCCTCCCTGTCCATCACCAACTCCTGGAGCTTACTCAAACTCGTGTCCATTGAGTCGGTGATGCCATCTGACCATCTCATGCTGTGTCGTCCCCTTCTCCTCTCACCTTCAATCTTTCCCAGCATCAAGGTCTTTTCAAATGAGTTAGTTCTTCACATCAGGTGGCCAAAATATTGGAGCTTCAGCCTCAGCATCAGTCCTTCCAATGGATATTCAGGACTGATTTCCTTTAGGATGCACTGGTTGGATCTCCTTGCTGTCCAAGGGACTCTCAAGAGTCTTCTCTAGCACCACAGTTCAAAAGCATCAATGCTTTGGCACTCACCTTTCTTTATAGTCCAACTCTCACATCCATATATGACTACTGGAAAAACCATAGCTTTGACTAGACTTTGTTGGCAAAGTAATGTCTCTTCTTTTTAATAAGCTATCTAGGTTGGTCATAGCTTTTCTTCCAAGGAGCAAGTGTTGTTTAATTTCATGGCTACAGTCACCATTTGCAGTGATTTTGGAGCCCCCAAAAATAGTCTCACTGTTTCCATTGTTTCCTTATTTATTTACCATGAAGTGATGGGACTGGATGCCATGATCTCAGTTTTCTGAATGTTGAGTTTGAAGCCAACGTTTTCACTCTCCATTTTCACTTTCATCAAGAGGCTCTTTAGTTCTTTGCTTTCTGCCATAAGGATGGTGTCATCTGCGTATCTGAGTTTATTGGTATTTCTCTCTGCAATCTTGATTCCAGCATGTACTTTATCCAGCCAAGCATTTTGCATGATGTACTCTGCATATAAGCTAAATAAGCAGGATGACAGCATACAGCCTTGACATACTCCTTTCCCAATTTGAAACCAGTCTATTGTTTCACGTCCAGTTCTAACTGTTGCTCCTTGACCCGCATATAGGTTTCTCAGGAAGCAGGTAATGTGGTCTGGTATTCCCATCTCTTTAAGAATTTTCCATAGTTTGTTGCGATTCACACAGTCAAAGGTTTTGGTCTAGTCAATAAAGCATTAGTTGTTTTTTCTGGAACTGTGACCCAACACATATTGTCATCCTGCTTATTTAACTTAAATGTATTACTTCCTGGCAAATAGGTGAGGAAACAATGGAAACAGTGACAGACTTTATTTTTGGGGGCTCCAAAATCACTGCAGATGGTGTGTCCTTTGCAATTCAGGTCAAGGGTGCTGTCCTTCCTGGAGCTCACAAATCCCCAGGCAAAGTCAGCCTTCCATCCTCTGCATTTTCAAGCTCTTTCTGAACATTATGCTATACCACTTAATTGTGTGATTATGTGTTTGTCCACCACCATCCCATTTAACTAGGACTTCCTTGAAAACAGCTCTAGATATTCAAGAACATGGACTTTTAAGACAACCAGCATTCAAATCCTAGCTACATCAAGTCATATGCATGTGACTTTAGGCATGTTACCTTGCTTTCCAGAGCCTGATCTCTAAAACAGGTGACATTATTAAATTGGCAAGCAAGTCTGCTCCTTAAATGAATTAATAATAAATATCTCAGATAAATTACTGGCACATAGTAAGTGCCATATAAGTGTTTTTTTTTTTTTTCAAATCAGTTCCTCATTTCATAAATGCCTAAAAACAACTTAAAGTTAGATTAACACTATAGCAAGCTAGCTTCAAGGATAATATGAATCTTACAAACAAGTATTATTGTCCAAATATTTAAAACTTTTCCAGTGCAAACATAACTCCATGAAATGCTGGGATGGCCCAATCCAACAAAATTATCTCAAGAGTAGATTCCAGAAGGACGGCCTGAAATGCAAAATCTTAGCTCAGGATGTCTGTCCTTCCTTTGAAGACCTGTGATTAAAATCTAAAACATTGCCTTAAAGAATAAATCTTTAATAAAGCAATAATATATCTAACCAAGACATTAAGTTGTAGTAGTTTTAAGTCATGTACTTATTACAGAGAAAGTCTGAAATCTGTCTTCTCTTTTGCCTCTCCTGTTAACCCCCATGACTTCCATTTCTATGAACAGTTGGTGAATAGCGAGAGCCTTCTAATTGCTCATATCATGACTGCTACATGAAAAACTTCTTTTAAAGGCAAAGTTTCATAGGAAAAATAACTGAAAGCATGTCTCCTTATTGTGTCAATGTCTAATATTATTTTTTAAAAATTGGTCTTTTCACTCTCTGAAAATCATTTAGAAACTTCTTCTTATATAGATAGTCCCTATGAGTACCTGGCAAATACCTAGCACCCCAGTCATAGCATCGCAGTTTGGGTTCTCTTCTAGAAGCAGTGATTGTGACAAGGATTTGAGCACAGTCATTTTTTTCTTGGAATGTGAAGAGAGAGAGGGAGGGAGGGCTGAAAGCCAATGAACATGTGATATCAAGAAAGACTGGTTCTGCAGACCTTTGGAAAGATCTCATTAGCACTCACATTAGCCAGAGTAAAACATGTGTCAAATTGTCACGCCCAAGGCTGGAGGGAGCCAGGCACTTGCACATCGATTTACAAAAGTTCCTATCTGAGGCCTGCGCCAGTGATTATCAACACTCATTGGCATATCCAGCTGCTACACATTCTAGCAGAGCAATTCAGAATTTTGAGAAAAAATAAAAGGAGCAGAATTCAGACACACATTGTATATCCGAGCAGCTGGAAAGAGACTGAGCACACTGACAGGTTTGAGGGGAAAGGGAACGGGTGCTGATGGCATCCACTGTGCCTGGTCAACTCCCTGTCCATTTATATCTCCTTCCTCCAGAAGGAAAAGAATTAAATAATTAGGAGAAAGAACCTAAGAAATAAACACAACCTGCGTCTGCTCATTGAGAAAGTGATTCTGGACATGGACTGGGATACTGACGCCTACTCACTCCTGAGACCAAAATAACACTGAAGACCAGTGAGAAAATGCCTCTTCACATCAATTACACTTTAATAAAATAAAGTGAGAGGAAATCAGTGCTCTTATTCTGTTTCAACACTTCTCTCTCAAGAGATCTCAGGACTCCTTGATCCCCAGGAAGAAGACCTGTCAATGGCAGGTTTTGTCTAATAATACTAGGCAAAGTTTCACTCATTCAGCAAACATTTGCTTGATATTTGTGATACATAAATTATAATTTACAGGACAGAAAAAACATCAGCCAAGTAATTGTTGGCTGATGTGATTAGCCTTTTTCATGACCTCGCTAATAAAGTCTATTGTTTAGAGCATCTTTTGGGTTGATTATAGATTTGGGAGAATGTTGGGAAGTTTTCCCTGGTGCTTCTATAGAATAGTAAGACCCATTTTTCTGTAATATTCTGTTAATGTGACTTCTGCAGTGATGAATAAATAATCTTTGTTAATGAGCTGACAAACAACTGTGAGCTCCTGAAAGACCTTGGACTACTTCTATTCACCATTTTAGCTTTATTTGTTCTTTCTGTTTCCTTAGTCCTCACCAGCATTCCTTTGTGTTTAGTTCCTCTATATTATAAATGTTCTTTGAGTTAAAAAATCATTTCAGTATTGATTTACAGTGTCAGATAGCTGTCTTCATCACAGCAGCCTAGCACAGTGTTATGCTTGAGCACCCACTATAGATGTCAGCTGAATTCAGGGGAGAAAGCAAGAGTGTGTGTTTCTTCTTGATTTAGAAGTCAACATCTTACTTCTGAATCTCCAGCTTTCCTGTTTAACACTGCCCTCTAGATAAATATATTTAAAAGAACAGCTAGACATCACATTCAAATTAGCAAAAGTATTGCTGTATAATAATTTTGATAAATTAGCCTTTTTTTTTTTTTTTAAACAATGACCAAGCACACTGTTAGGCCAGAGGCAATGGGATTGCAAAACTGATAAGGCCCTGTAATGACGAAAGAGCACCACACACATGGTTTTGAGAATCTTAAAATTCTTTGATAATCCCTTCCTCAGGATGTGGAGTCTCAGGCTTCCCTGGTGAGTCGGGGGTAAAGAATCTGCCTGCCAATGCAGGGGATGCAGAGTCAATCCCTGATCCTGGAAGATTCCACATACCATGGAACAGCTAAGCTGTGTGTCACAGCTACTGAGCGCGCTCTGCGAAGCTTGGGAGTTGCCACTATTGAACCTATGTGCCACAAGCGCCGAAGCCGCAGGGCCCCAGGGCCTGTGCTCTGCACAAGAGAAGCCCCCGCGGTGAGAAGCCTGCGTAGGGCAACTGCAGAGGAGCCCTCACCCTCGGCACCTAGAGGGAAAGCCGAAGCAGCAAAGACCCAGCACCCCTCAAAAGAAATAAATTATTATTATTATTTTTTTAAGTGGAATCTCTTCCTTATGCATGGGGCTTTAATGATTTGCTTTTAACTGACAAAAGCCGAGGTCATAAATCAGCTGGTTGCCTGGTTCTCTCTCTTTTTCTCTCTTGACATTGCCCCTTTGGAACACTGGGGCCCCCGGTGAGAAGCCCAGCTCTCCTGAATCCACGCTGCTCAAAGACCACATGGAAAGAACAGACAGAGAGATGCTCACGCGCAGGAGCCCCAGCTGCCCCACACCCCAGCTGCCCCACACCCCCGCTGCCCCACACCCCTGATGCTCCACACCCCCGCTGCTCTACACCCCCGCTGCTCTACACCCCCGCTGCTGGCATCTTCCCTGCCAGACAACCAATGTTTGAGTGGAGGGTCTGTTCTGGCAGTCCAGTGGTTAAGACTCCCAGCTTCCAACACAGGGCACATGGGTTCAATATCTGGACGGGGAACTAAGATCCCACATGCTGTATGGCACAGACAAAAAGTAAAGACTTTTAAAGATAAATAATAACAAGTAAATAAAAAATGAGTCATGAAAAATGTATGCGTGGAAAAGGAGGCCTTTGAGGTAATTTGGGCCCCAGGTACGTTTTGAGTGAGGATTCCTTAGAGATTTCCTATGATTATTACCTACTTGGACCTGGAATCATAATAAATAATAGTAACAAATGACTGTTGCTGTTTTACAGAACTACATTTGAGATGATATGTCATATATCCATATACAGTACAATTATATACCCATAGATAACTGTTACATTATGTGTTGCTGTTCACTGGGTAAGTTGTTTCCAACTCTTTGTGACCCCATGGACTGTAGCATGCCAGGCTTCTCTGTCTTTCACTATCTCCCAGAATTTGCCCAAGTTCATTTCCATTGAATCAGTGATGCTATCTAACCACCTCATCCTCTGCTGCTTCCTTCTCTTTTTGCCTTCAACCTTTTGCAGCATCACGGTCTTTTTCACCAAGTTGGCTCTTCACATCAGGTGGCCAAAGTACTGGAGCTTCAGCTTCAGCATCAGCCCTTCCAGTGACTATTCAGGGTTTATTTCCTTTAAGAATCACATTGTGTACCTGTAAATAGACTATCCTACTTTAAAGTACCCATGACTATATTTTAGAAAGGATGCCAAATATCACAAGGAAAAGAATGGCCAGATTTTTCAAATGCATGTATAACAAAGGTAATTCTGGCATTGAGTCCATCTTGGGACTGAGTTTCCAAAGCAGCTGGTGATCTGGTGTGGACTGGAAACTCTTTTCACATGGTGGGATGGACATTTGACTGCAGCAATTTTTTCAGAAAAGCTTCACTTCTCTAATGAACAAAAACAGTTCCTTTCAATTCTGACACATCACAGATATACTTTTTATGTCAGGTCTGTCAGACTTTGACATGCGGTCCAGCCCCAAACAATTCAACATCTGTCTGATCAGTAGCAGGGACTCCCTCTCCTCTGACAGACTACAGAGGCTGCCCACCCTACTCAGTGTAGGAGAATTCTGAGGAAACCTTCCCGAATGTTCTCCTTCATCTGTCATTTTTCATTCAAAACACTGGAAGGAAATTTATGGGCACTTCCACTTTCTGAGAAACACCATGCTTTGACTTTAAGTATAAGTGTTTTTCTACTTTATGTCTGATGGCATAAAAGCTCTTTAAAAGTAATTTAAGAAATGCTTGTAGAATATGGCCTATCTCTTTATTCTATTTTTATAACCATCTTGTAATTTAATGAGTTATGTTTTTTCTTAAGGGCATCATCCACAAGAATTATTAAGATTCCAGCATCACATTCTATATACAGCATTGTATTCTACCTGCCTACTGTCTCAATTTATACATTATCCCTTTACTGGTAGTGTTCTTACACATTATCTCAATGATCTTTACCTTATAGGATGAGGCTATGTAACCTTGGAATGCAAGGGAAACGGAAAAAAGGAGAAGGGTTGACAGAGGGAAAAAAAAATGATAGAAAAATTAATTGAAAAATTAGGATGGTTTACTCTTGCCTGGAAAATCCCTTGGACAGAGGAGCCTGGTAGGCTGCAGTCCATGGGGTCGCTAAGAGTCTGACACGACTGAGCAACTTCACTTTCACTTTTCACTTTCATGCATTGAAGGAAATGGCAACCCACTCCAGTGTTCTTGCCTGGAGAATCCCAGGGATGGGGGAGCCTGGAGGGCTGCCGTCTATGGGGTCACACAGAGTCAGACACGACTGAAGCGACTCAGCAGCAGCAGCAGCAGCAGCACTCATTTACTTGTTGGAATCTTATGGTAGACATCTTCAGTAGGGCTCCCTATGAAACACACCGGAGAGAAATGCTGACATGCCAGGAGTTCATCTAGGAAAGTGGGCCTGTGGGGCAGGGAGGTTAAGGAAGCCAGAAGCCAGTACTTATTAAACAGGGTCTGTTACTGGTGATGGGTCTCCATCTTGCCATGGAGACAGCACCACGGGTTTGCCCAGCTGAGAGCCTGGGGACTTGGGCTTCTACCAAAACCATCCGTACTGGCAGAGGGCTGCTTTCAGGTGCTTCAACTCTACACTTTCAGCCTGTCCAGCACATGCTCAGAACATTTTGGAGGCCAGAGAGATCTCTTAGCTAGGACGTCACAAGTACCTACAGTAAGAAGCAGCAGCACTGCCAAGGGACCACGGGCGGGGGAACCAACACCTCTGCTGCAGCAACGCTTTTCCTCCCCAACCCCACATGCAAGGCAGACCAGAGTATGGTGGTGATCGTTAACTAGGCATTTTCACTTCCACGGAGACATCTTGATGACTTGGTTAACACAGCTCTATTGCTACCAAAGTCAGTCTAATTTTATTGTTAATCCAGTACCAAGGGAGTATATTTTATGTGATATTCTAAGAACCAGCAAGTATCAATAAAAATATTTAAAGGATCCCTTGCCCTTTTGGCTTATTATCAGAAGCCTACTGTCTCCATCCCAGGATCCATATCACCCCTCCACTTGCCTCAGTCTCTCCTAACCTCTAGGGCAGCAAAACTGTTTATTGAAAAAGTTTATTTTTACTAACAAATATGCCAAACACACAGGCAGTAGAACATAAAAGTTTATATGAGGAAAACAGAGGACTGAAAAACAAATTTATGAAGTACTTGGAGAATAACAATAAGGCGTTTGATGAGTAACTACTGGGAGCAGGCAAAAAGCTGCTTGATTTTAAATCTGTTTTAAATTACAATTTTTCACATGTGTTTACATTCTGTTATAAAATGAAACAAGTACAGAACCATAAAAAAATAAAATAAACCAAGGAGAATATTTTTGCAAGTTGCAAGATCATATACCATCTTCTTTTGAACATGGAAAACCAGTTTACTACCTAAAAAATTTATTGCAATGATGTGTGCTTTTAGAGAAGTTCAGAGTGATGGGCGGATGAACCCCAAACCAAAGACAATAGAAAAATACTGAAATCCACTCTATTTGCTTTTCTTCTCTTGTCTTTTCCTCTCCCTCCATCTCTTCCTATCCTTCCGTCCTTTCATTTTTATTTTCTTCCTTTTCCCCTATTTCTTTCCTTTCTTTCTTTTTAATGGAGAATACCAGAAACTAGGAGGCAGGGAAAAAGAGAAAGTATGGATCAGAAGATGTAAACTTTCAGGTCCAAGAAAATTAAATTCTTGTGACCTACTGCATGCATGGTGACTCTGGTCATACTAACATATACTTGAAATTTGTAAAGAAAGTAGATTTCAAATGTTTTCACCATAAAAAAGGCATATGAGGTGATGGATTTATTAATTAGCTTGATTATGGTAAACCCTTCTTTGTATATCAAAACATCATGCTGTACACTAAAGTATATTTAATTTTTATTTGTCACTCATAAATCAGTAAAGGTGAAAGAAACTATTTCTCATTAAAATCCTTTTCCATTTCCTGATAACATGTGAATGGATGGAAAAGGAAAGTCTTGGCAGTCAGGTACTGAGCGGGTAACAGGGTGGAATCAGAGCCTGGTGAAGAGTGCCCATGGAATCAGCTGGCAGTCATGGCTGGGTTTCCCTGAGCAGTGACCTAAAGGAAAGCGGCCGGAACAGTCAGGGGACCACGCGTGGCAGTCCTCCCTGGAGCACGGGCTTAGGGCTCTGAGCCTGGAACAATCCTGTCTGAGAGTATATCCCGCCACTGCCGTTTATAAGCTGTGTAACTTGGAACAACACAGTGTCTATGAACTTCAATTTCCTCACCTGCAAAAAGGGACACTCATGATGCCTGATATGTATCTTCTAAAACTCAAATGTGCTAATACAGGGGTTTCTAGAACAGAGCCTGGCATATAATAGATACTCCATAATCATTAACTGCTGTTGAATGGACTTTCAGATATTTGTGGTTGCTTCCTACAATCCTTAGTTTTGTACGTATGTGTGTCCACGTTCCTTTGAAAGCTCCTAAACTGAAAACGTATTTACTTTTTTAATAACAACACAATAATAATATAAAGAGAAGCACATTCATTCATGCATTGTATACTTCTGAGAAAAGTTCCGGGCACTGATCTAAACCCAGTTGCTCACAGGTAGGTAGCCAAAACACCAAGTCAGGCATCTCACCCTATCACTACAAGCCTGGTGCTAATACTTTCAATAAGCTGCTCCTCCCGTCCTCACATCACATGGGCAGTGACCCTGGGCATGGAGCTCACTCTGTGTCTTAGCGGTGAGTGAGAGGGTCTTTATTTCATCAAAGTAACACATTGCCACGACGGAAAAGCACCACTGTATGGAAAAGAAAAGCATGAACCATTCCTCCTTACCCAGAAGAGGTGTGAGGACGTTGCTCCAACTGGCTCATGAACAGCTTGGAAGACTGTGCGCATGGCCCCAGGTCAGCAGCCTCTCTGTACCCACACCTTCGGCCAGCAAGAAATTGGGTCTCTTTCCAAAAGTTCTTGAATCTGGCTAGCCTTGTGATGTTCTTTGGTCATAAGAATGCACCAGAAGTGGCAGCGTGTCATGTGGAGCCTAGACCTGCAATCTTCCTGTGTCTCTGTCTCTGTCTCTCTCAGAGCCCAGCCTAGCTAATATGTGAACGTCCCTGGACCAACCTGATGATGGATGAGACCGTGACTCACTCACCCCTGCCACTGTAGTCAGCCAACTGGTGACAGGCAGAGGACAACAGCCAGACACACAGGTGAGCCACACCAGAAGGCCAGAGCTGCCCAGCTGGCCTCTGCCCACTCCAACCCACACGTACAGGAGCTAAGTAAATGCTTATGTTTAAAGCAACCAAGGTTTGGAATAATTTGTCATGCAGCATTATTTGGCAATAGATAAGTGATACAATAGTGAAGGTAAGATTCCAATAGTAGCTTTTATAACTCCAAGACCGATGTCCTTAAAGCTGTACAAAAACAGTCACTGCATAATTCAAATATATGTGTACATGTATGTATATATAAAATACATTACATTACAAAAGTATACATTGAGTAGACACAGATAATGACTTCCCCAGTGGCTCAGGGGTAAAGAATCCACCTGCAATGCAGGAGCCATAGGAGATACGGGTTCGATGCTTGGGTAGAGAAGATCCCCTGGAGGAGGGCATGGCAACCCACTGCAGTATTCTTGCTTGGAGAATCCCCATGGACAGAGGAGCCTGGCCGGCTATAGTCCATGGGGTTGCAAAGACATGGACGTGGACCTGATTAAGCAACTTAACACACATGCAGATAAAAATAAACTACCATACAACTAAACAAAACCTACTTTAAGTGGGGTGGATTAGCTGTGGGAAGGAGAATAAAAATATATCACTTTGGCCAAACAAAAAATCAGTGACAATTTTTTAAAATGAGAGAGTATAACTCTGACTTTTAATACTTAACAGATTATAAAGCCTTAAATTTAAGGATTTTACTCTTTGACTCTCAATATTATTTGAAAATCAGACCACAGAATTATATACAAAGATAAGCATTTTATTGGTCAATAAACAAATGATGTTTTATCAAAAACATCATTTTCCTAACTTTTTCTTATCTGCTCTTCAAGGAACATAATACTGTCATGCCAACCCACAAAATACACACATAAGAAAATACAGTGCCCTTGGGGAAAGCAATAATAATGAAACGTTGTTAATGGCACTTGTCAAACACTGACCGTGCATTTGCCATGAGGAAGGCACCGTGATAACCCCGGGATGAATAAAACAGCCTGAGTCCTTTCCTGAGTTTTCTGTGTAGCTGAGTAGCAACATAGAAGTTACTTTACGAAAAAGAATGGGGAGTTTCTAAAAAATAACATTTAGCCTAGTACTTTAAAAATATTCCAGAATGAAAGGTTCAGGAGATCTGCTTTTGAATGGTCTTAATTCAGATGTACTGTATTCAGTAAAAATTTTCTCCAGGAACACCAAAGGAGGAGTTAATAATGAACTTGAGTTACTGTAAAATACAAATACTTATCTTTGATGTGATTAAAGAATTCTATAAAAAACCCTGAAGGTCTTATAAACTCTATAAAAAATTACAAAAAATTTTTTATTAAGTCCTGGAATGAATACTAGGATATATTATGATAGATCTCAGGCTTTAGAGAAATAATGCCTGGTTATAACTGCCATTTTATTTATGAATTCCAAGTTCACTGTTGACCTGTGCATTCTGATATAGAAGCTGAGATACTAAATTTTTTTTTAAAGAAAACAAAAGAAATAACTCTTAATGTAGTTTCCTTGGAATTAAAAAAAAATGCTAATAACGCTTGAGAGGAAATAAGAAATCAGAGTTTCAATTAAACTAAAAGAGAATAGATGAATGAGTTATTAATAATTATCTTTAAAACTATAATTTTATTGTTACAAGATGAATACTAACATTTTATGCTTTATGTCTTCAATGAACAAAATAACCAAAATTAAACTGAATCAAGATGGGTAAACAATTAACAGTGAAAGCAGGTACCAGAAGCAGCTGAGGATCCTCTCCTGTTGCACAGCTTTAACAATAACCTGGGTTGGTTTTTAGCTCTTATATATCAATTCTGGGATCAAATGGGGTATAGGAACTGTTATTTTAATTTTGTGATTCAAAGGATTTGCAATTTCTCTAATTTCACATATTTGCATGGGTTTGGGGGGAGGGGTGGTAAAACCACTCATTCAAGTGGTTTACACCAAGCATTCCAGTAGGTGCCAGGAGACAGAGCGTGGTAAGCATGACCTCCCCCGCCACCATGGAGCTCTTAGTCCAGGATGGTGGACTGTCCTTGAAGACATCATTATTGAAATGAGGTCGTGATTACAGTGACTCACAGAAGGTCTATTCTAGTCTGAGAGTCTCAAGAAGGCTTCCCAAGAACTCTCCAAGTGAGCTGAGATCTCAGCAGTGGGAAGGCCTCAGAGCCAAAGGAGGATTAGGAGACAGCCTCTGCCAAGTGAGAACACTGATGAGTCCAAGGAACCGGAGGAGACCTTAGTGAGAGGAGCAGGGTAAGCACAGCGGACAAGAGCAGAGGGCAAGCTGGCAACCGCGGGGGAAGCCGGAGGCCAGCTCTCAGCCAGTGTGAGCTCGACCAGCACAGTGCCTCACCTGGAAAGGCACCAGAAATGAAAAGCATCAGGCTCCACCCAGACCTCTAGAAGCAGACCCTTGGGTGGAGCCCAGCAAGCCCACCGGGGGAATCGGATGCCCCTGAAAGTTGAGAAAGTGAGGTTGCTTTTAAAGCTCTTCAGCGTCCTCTGCATGTGTGCTGGTTGCTTAGTCCTCGGTCATGTGTGACTCTTGTGACCCCATGGACTGAAGCCCACCAGGCTCCTCTGTTCAAGGGATTCTCCAGGCAAGAATACTGGAGTGGGTTGCCATGCCCTCCTCCAGGGGATCTTCCTGGTCAGGGGTCGAGCCCATGTCACGTGTGCTTCCTGAGTTGGCAGCTGGCTTCCTTCACCAGTGCCGCCTGGGACGCCCGCTGGGTACTTTACTTCCCCCAAATCCTCAGAGACCTTCTGCTTGTTCTCATTTCCATCCTCTTGTGTCATTCAGCCTCTGTGGCCTCTCCCTTATTTTACTTTCACAGTCTCTCACTGCCTCTGTCTTTTTACTCAGTTACTCATTCATTCATTCATATTTCTCAATACCTACTATTTGTTAATATTAACATATTAGCAAACAAAACAAAGATCCTTGTCCAATACCTGAGCAAATTAGATAGGCTGGAAGCTGATAAGTGTTGTGAGGGGCTAAAAGGAGAGTATTTATAAGCAGAGTGCTTGTTTAGTAAGCAAGCAGCCTTTAATCCTCTCAACAAAGCCAATTTATAAATGGAAAAAGAAACTCAACATCCAGGAACCAGGAGTTACTAGGTAGCTTCCATCCCATGTGTCTCTGCCTCCCCAACTTTGATGTTTCTCCATGTTACAGCAGTTGCACCTTTGCTTACTTGGAAAGCAGACACTGAGATAGAAATATCTATACAAGCATATATTATGAGATAACTACGGGATCAGCACCTACAGAAGGGAGAGAAAAGGAGAAAAAGTAGGAAGGGAAGGAAGCAGGTCCAGGAGGAGTGGCTAAAGAAGCCTCAGCCAAGCCTACTGGAACTCTGAACTGAGAGGACCCTACAGAGTTGTCCTGAACTGGAGAGGGGGGTGGGGCCTCCTGTAATGGAACCAACACTTACTGGATGTCTGCAGCAGGAAAGGATGTAATGATAGGCAAGACAGCTCTCTCTGGACAACACCAGTCCCCAGGCAGGGGACTGTGAACCAGTAACTAGGACTGGTTAACTCACCAGTTTGGGGTGAGAGGGGAAAGATGTAAGTAAAAGCCCCCAAAACAGTTCCCTCAGCTTTCCCAGAATCTTCTGCTCCAGAGTATGCCATGATAGCATCTTCCCCCAGAACCGCCCCCCACCCCCA